>CABHPR010136352.1:2191-28298 GCA_902168415.1 Peromyscus melanophrys
GAGAGAGAGAGAGAGAGAGAGAGAGAGAGAGAGAGAGAGAGAGAGATTAATAATATAACTGTAGAAAACAAAAGCCCAAAGGGTATGAGTAGATAGAATTCTATTTTTTTTTACTTTTTATTTAATTCTTTGAAAACTGCCTGTAATGTATTTTTATCCTCCTTCCAGATTTACCCTCATCCATACCCAGACAAATGTATGCCCTCTTTCATTTTTATATTTAAACTGGTCAGGTACAATTTGTGCCACCTAGGTGCACTTTGGCTGTATAACTTTCCAGGGGAGCTAGCTGACTATCCAGGAATTGCACCATTCAAGAAAACTGACTCCCTTTCTCCCAGAAATTGCCAACTGCTAATACGTTTCTCAGATAGGAGTGGAATTTTATGCCCACCTCCCTTCCACAAGCTCAGATTTTTTTTTTGGCTTGAGTTTGCACAAGTATTGCGTGTGTTGTCACACCTGCTGTGAGTGCCTAGTTTATCTTTTATTATATAGTTCTTATGGAGGCTAATGAGCTTGAGTGTATTTTAAGATTTCTCTCTTGGCTATTTTGTTCTTTGAAGCAGTTGTTCAAGATTTTGGCCAAATTTTTAGTGGATTTTTTTTAGCCTTTAAATACATATTTGTTAATGAATCTTTTATGTGTCGCAAATATTTCATTCCCTTCTATGTTATATTCATTTTAACTCATGGTGGTGTTTGATATGGATGGTCTTGATTTTAATAGAACCTCGTTAATGTTGGTTTGAAGTTCTTGCTTTTATAGACTGCTTAACAATTCTTGCTTTTCCATCATAATGATACATTTTGAATTGTATTTAACTGTTTATAGTATCATTTACATCTTTGTCCTGAATAGAAATGAGGTCTAATTTTCACAGAGTGTGAGATGAGTCCAATTTTGTTGTTAGCCATTGATAAGCAAAATTTAGAAATTCTGTGTTTTACTCATTTATTTTACACTACATTCACAGCTGAATATTTTATGCTAGTCAATTAACTGTAGCCTACTAACAGTGTATCAAAATATTCTGAGTCCATACTGCTGATATGCTTCAATTTCCAATTGAGAATCTGTGATGGCTTGCTATGGAGTCCTGGCTTTTCTCACATTAGGCTTTGAAGTTTTCCTCTCCCACAACACATATATTTAGTGTAACAAAACCTCCACTTATTCAATACACCCTGTTCCCCAGTATAGCTCAGTGCCTCATTGCTTCACAATGGTGTGTGGTTTTTATATATAGTGACACTCTAAGCCCAACATCATTGCAGTTATTATTGCAAATGCTTGTACTTGATACGTATTTGAACTTGTCTGTAGGTTTTCAAATTCATTGATTTATTTCTCTCTTTTCAGAATTACTTTATTGTCACCTAGATTCTTATTCATTCCTTTTTTTGTTTATAAATGTAAACTTACTGTAAAGTTAGGATTTACTTTCTTTCTTTGTTTCTATATCTTCCTCCTTATCTTCAGAAGCCATTTGTCTCTTCCACATCTATATAATTTTGCAATTTCATGAGTATTAAATAAAAAGGCTCATACAGCATGTGGCATTTTGGTGTTGATATTGCATTCATCTGCCATAATCACCTCAGAAGGATCCAGGCTGCCCCACCCCATCTGTAATTTGTTCTTCATTTTCTAGATAGGCTTCCATTGTGTTACCATGATCTGTTTGTTCAAATTGTCATCAACAGAGGTGAATGACCAATAGTTTTGTTGCTTCAGAAAGGTATGTTGCATATCCTGTATTTCTAATAAGTAGACATTTCAGAGAAGCTTATACAAAATTTCAGAAGTGCAGATTCTCATATATATCCCCTTTCCACTATTTGCAATCCTACCCCTGTTATCTTGTATTGCAGTGATAAAGTAATTTTAAGTATTGACCCAATGTGATACCTGATATCTAAAATCAGCTTTACCACAGACTCCCTAACTTAAGTCAAGCACTAATCCCTAGTACACTTACATAATTTGTCATTTCAGGAATCTTACACTTAACTTTATATTATTTCTTATTTACATTACTTATCACTTATGTATATTATACTGAATGTTTTCACAGTCTCAATTTTATGCGTTCAGACATAGTCATCAGTTCCTTCATTAAAACCAACATCAATAGACACTATTTTTTTCTTATTTTATTTATTATTAATATTATTTGAGTTTGCAAATCTTACGTTTGTGGGTGATCTGCCTGCCTGTATGTCTGTGTACCACTTGCATGGCTTGTGCCCATACAAGTCAGAAGAAGGGGTCATATCACTTGGAACTAGAATTACAGATGTTTGTAAATATCTGATGCTGGGAATTAAACCTTAGTCCTCTGGACAGTAGTTAGTGCTCTTAACCAATGAGTCATTGCTACTGCAACCTTCTTCTTTTTATTGTTTCTAAAGAACATCTTTGGCAAATGTCAAGTACATCATAGAGCATGCAGCCTGTTGAGAGTATCTTCTTTCATTTAGTAATATGCATTTATTTTTATGTCATCTACTAATCAAGGAAATATATAATATAAACACATCAGAGTACTTACTTCACATAATGAAGTCATGTATTTCTGGGTCATGCAGTAGGACTGTATTTAACTTTGTAAGAGGCTGTTAGATTGTCCTGCAAAGTGGATACATCATCGTCTTTCTTTACAATGAACAGTAAGACCTCCTCTACTATCAGCTTAGGAAAATCTGTTCTTGTCAGCATTTTCTGTTTGTTCTATTTTAATAGGTAGGTAGTACACTTACTTAGACTTTTATACGTTGCTATTTCTGATTAGCTTTTGGTTTTTAATTTAATTTCCTTATTATTTCTTTCTCTTTGTAGAATGTACTGTCTTTCTTATAGTATGACTCAGTGGGTTGCAAATTAATGTTCCTTTGCTAATTCAGTTTTCATTCCTGATTGCAGTTTGTGTTAGAAAAAAGATCATAGGTACAGAATATTTACTTTCAGATTTTGCTTTTTGTTTTTGATATTGTTGTTGCTACAGCTATTGTTTGAAACTTATAGGAAAGCTCTGTCTGGGTCCTGGCCCTCCAGGCAGTGTCAAGGTCGGCTCCCTCTCCTGGTGTGGGTCTCCATCTGGACCAGTCATTGACCGGTCACGCCCACAAGTTCTGTGCCTCCTTTACCCCAGCACATCTTGTGGACAGATTGTAGGTCAAAGTTCCGTGATCTGCAATAGAACAAAACATGCTGGGAAGGGGGAAAGTAAATGAAATGATTTGTAATGATATTCTGCTATACTTGTAGACAGGTGCCTGGCATAATCACTGTCAGAGAGGCTCCATCCAGGAACTGATGAAAACAGATGCAGAGACCCACAGCCAAACATCAGGGTGAACTTGGTGAATCCTGCAGAAGAAGAAGGGTGTAGCTGTATTTATAAGAAAAAAAGAAACACACAAAGCCAAAGTAAAGAGAAAAGCCAAAGAGGTCAGAGCTAAGAGCCTTAACCGCTTTCCGTTCGCTAGTCTCTCCCTGAAGCAACGTCTCCCAGCTCAAAAGGGGGGTTGTCCTTAAATAGAATTCTGTTCTGCCTTCTCATTGGTTGTAAACCCAACTGCCTAACTGCCTCATCACTACTTGTTCGCCAGACTCTGGCTATGGCTTGCTAATAGCTCTGACCCCTAGGCAACTTTATTTATTAACATATAACATTTAAATAAAAAAGAAAATATCACCATAGAAGGGGGAAAGATTGTAGGAGTCAGAAGGATCAGAGACACCAAAAGACTATCCACAGAATTAACAGACCTAGATTCATAGAGTCTCACAGAGACTTAACTGACAGTCAGTGAGGCTGTATGGGTCTGACCTAGGCCCTCTGCATATATGTTATTGTTGTGTAGGTTGATGCTTTTATAGGACTCCTAACAGAAGGAGCAGGAGCTGTCTCTGTCTCTTTTACAGGCTTTTGGGATCCTTTTCCTCCTACTGAGTTGCCTCATCCACCCTTAATATGAGGGGAGGTACCTAGTCTTATTACAACTTGATATGCCATGTTTGGGTGATATCCATGGGAGGCCTTCCCTTTTCTGAAGGGAAATGTAAGAGGAGGGCATGGGGGTTTGGATGGGGAGGGACTGGGATCAGAAGAGAGTTAGGAAACTGTGGTAGAATGTAATACATGCGAGAATTAACAAAATAACAACAAAATAAATCAATTGGAAAAATTGTGGTGGTATTGTGTTCCCCGAAATATTGTGCACACTAATAAACTTATCTGGGGTCAGAGAAGAGAACAGCCACAATATTAAACATAGAAGATAGGCAGGGGTAGCACCCATCTTTAATCCTAGCATTCCAGAAGCAGAAATCCCTCTGGATCTCTGAGTTCAAGGCCACACTGGAAACAGCCAAGCATGGTGACACAGCCTTTAATCCCAGAAAGCGAGCCTTTAATCCCAGGGAGTGTTGGGAGAAAGTAGAAAGATATATAAGGTGTGAAGACCAGAAACTAGCAGCTTTTGGCCTACTTAAGCTTTTAGGCTCTGAGCAACAGTTCAGCTGAGACCCATTCTGGATGAGGACTGAGAGGCTTTCAGTCTGAGGAAACAGGATCAGCTGAGGAACTGGTGAGGTGAGGTAGCTGTGGCTTGTTGTGCTTCTCTGATCTTCCAGCATTCACCTCAATACCTAGCTCCAGGTTTGCTCTTATTAATAAGACCATTTAAGATTCATGCTACAAAAAATGGTGAGAGAGATAATGGTAGAGACTTCTGTTCAACAATATGATTGACATGCTGGCCAATAAAATCAGTTAAGAAAAAGAAAAGACACTCAATTTGAAACAAGGAAACAAAGTGTTCTTTACAGATGAAATGATTGTCAAAAAACAAAAACAAAAAGAAAACAAAAAGAAAAATAACAACCAAACAAAAAATAAACCCATGTATGTACAGATATTTATTAAAACTAGCAAGTGATGAAGTAATTCAATTAAAAATTAAAATGCAATTGAAATAACATGTAGTAAATGCTAGTGACATACAACTACCTTTTCAATTAACATAACAATATCAACCATGAATGCTGTGGATATTGCTCTGTATAAATAAACACTGATTGGCCAGTGGCCAGACAGGAAGTATAGGTGGGACTAACAGAGAGGAAAATTGAGGGAACAGGAAGGATGAGAAGGAGACTGCCTGGAGCTGCCGCCAGGACAATCAAGATGTAAGGTACCAGTAAGCCATGAGCCACGTGGCAAAGTATAGATTAACAGAAATGGGCTAAATATAAGAGTAAGAGCTAGACAATGATAGGCCTGAGCTAATGGCCAAGCAGTTTAAATAATGTAAGAGTCTGTGTGTTTATTTTATAAGTGGGCTCTGGGACTGACTGGACTTGGCAGGAGCTGGAGAGAAATTCTCCAGGTACATATGATTGTTGGTATTAATGGATTTTTCAGAACCTCTCAACAAGGGACAGACAAGGTAATCCTTTGCCTCAGGCTTCGGGAAACTCCCAGAGGGGCCTCTTGGAGGCCCCCACAGCATATGATAGCATAAAATATGTAATGCTGTGAGTTTAATATGAGAAAAATGTGCAAGGTATAGACCAAAAACATGTGTTTTGAAATCCTAACAGACAATGATGCATACATGGCTACTGATACATACATGAATAAAGTATCAATTCTCTTCAAATTTCACCTTGAGTAAAAGCTCAGCACACTCATCTTTAGATAACAACAATTACTATGTTTCTATGGAGATGAAATGGACATAAAATAGCTAGCATAGCTTTAAAAAAGAATAGTTCTTAAAATTCACTAACTATTATCTTTACACAAAGCTACACTGCTCAAAATTACTACACTGAAATCAAGATAGACCAACAGATCAAGAAAGCAGAATGGAGCATTCAGCAATATTCTTACATAAATGACTGACTTCCAGCAAAAGCTAAAATGCATTTTAAAAATGTGAAATTAATTGAAGAATCATTTTGTGTATGATGCAACTATTAAACTTTTCTACAAAATATATTTGTTAATAATATATTAAAAAGAAAACTTCAGCATCCAGATGTTTATAAATTATTCCCATTTTTAATATAATCAGTATCTTTTAAGAAAGGTGTATTTGTGTATACATATATAAAAATTAAAATGATTCTTCATTAAAAATATTTTGTGGTGTTATTGTGTTCCACAAAATATTGTGTACCCTAATAAACTTATCTGGGGTCACAGAACAGAAAAGCCACTAGATACTTAAGTTAGGCAGTGGTAGCACATGCCTTTAATCCTAGCATTCCAAAGGCAGAAATCCATCTGTTCAAGGATACAGCCAAGCATGATGACTCACGCCTTTAATCCCAGAAAGCCAGCCTTTAATCCCAGGGAGTGATGGTAGAAGGCAGAAAGATATATAAGGTGTGAAGACCAGAAACTAGAAGCTTTTTGGCTGGTTAAGCATTTGGCTGGTTAAGCTTTCAGGCTTTCCAGCAGCAGTTCAGCTGAGATTCATTCCGAATGAGGACACAGAGGTTTCCAGTCTGAGGATATAGGATCAGCTGAGAAACTGGCAAGGTGAGGAAGCTGTGGCTTGTTCTGCTTCTCTGATTTTCCAGCATTCACCCCAATACCTGCCTCAGGTTTGATTTTATTAATAAGAACTTTTAAGATTCATGCTACAATATTTTTCATTTTATTTAATGTATATGAATGTTTTCCATATATGTGTATATATACATACATACACACACATATGAAAGCATGCACACAAAATAACAAAAATGGACACAGAAGGTTGTATTTATAAATTTCTACAAACAGACATGTATATACAGTGTGTGTGTGTGTTTGTGTGTGTGTCTGTCTGTCTGTCTGTGCATCACTTGTGTGCCTGATGCCTGTGGAGGCCAGGAGAAGACAAAAGATCCCCTGAAACTGGAATTACAGACACTTGTGATCCTCTATGTGGGTGCTAGGAATTGAACCCAGGTCCTCTGGAAAAAATAGCCAGTGCTTTTAACTCAAGTCATCTCCCCATCTCAAGCCCCAGTGAAATGATTCTTAATAGTAAGAGATAAATGTTTATAACTATAGTTCTGTTTTTAGTGTTTATGATCTAATTACAATTAAATCTACTGTAATAAAAGACAAAAACAAAACATGATACTATATAATTATTATAAGATTTTTTGGGGTGAAAATGTATGTGTATAATATAAAGACTAAAAGATATATTACAAATATCAACTAGAGAAATGTAGTTACATACAAATTTTTAGTTTAGTGTTTTCACATTTAAAATATGTATTTCTATATTTTAAACTTAAATACAATTGCATCACTGCCCCTTCCTTTTCTTCTCTCAAGCCCTTCTGCTGTCTCCTCCCTCCAACCCCTCTGATAGTCTCTCTTCCATTTCAAATTGACAGCATTTTTCTTTTTTTTACACACACACACACACACACACACACACACACACACACACACACACACTGTATATATATGTCTGTTTGTATGTAGAAATTTATAAATACAACCTTCTGTGTCCATTTTTGTGTGAATGTTTTCAGGATGGACTCTTTGTGTTGGATAGTCATTCAGAGGGCTCATGACGGGGAGAGGTTAATTCTTCCTTTCCCCGGAGTCATTAGTCTTCTACAGTTCTTAGTCTAGGTGTGAGACACCATGATATTTCCTCCCTTCTGTGTTAGCATGCACACTGATATCAACCTTCAGGTCTTGTCTATTTAACCCTTTCTAAGAGACGCAGTTGCACATCAGACTTACTGGTAGACTGACTACTACAATCCTTTTGCCCTTGCAAACACAGTGTTCCCTAAGCCATAGATGCAGGAACTATACTGCAGATCTTTGCACTGGGGCTAGTCCTCTACAATTCATTAATCTTTGGGATTTTCTTGACTTGCCTTCATCTGCTATAGAGAAAAACTTCTTTGATGAGGCAAGATAATGACACTATCTGTGGATATAGGGATAAGATGTAGAATGTAGTTAAGGAATTATGCTGGTTTAGTAAAGTGATGATAGTAGCTTGTCTTCTAGGATTTATGACATCATTAGCTCTAGAAAGTTATATAGATTTCTACTACCAGGCACGATTACTCTCTTATTAAGTGAGTCTTAAGTCCACTTAGATAGCTGTTGGTTACTGACAACATATGAGTGCCACTATTGCATATTTGCAAATATCTTGCCATTCTGGTCATTGTTGTGGTTCATAAGTATGACAGCTGATAGGACTATTAACTGTTTCCTTCTCTTTCCAGTCTACATAATAATTTTGATGCTTTGTTGGTCTCCATAGTTTTGATGAGAAATGCACTACATTTGAAATTGGATCTTTTTCCTCTCGATGCTCCAAAGTCTCATGGTTGTAATTTTTTGGATGCTTAGCTATGATATGTCTTACTATACAGTTGTTTGAGTTTATCCAGTCTGGAGTTTACTTCAAAAAGTCTTTATACTATTTCTGCTGACAAATTTGTGGAGTTTTTAATCAATTGTTTTTGTTTCTACAAGTAGTTTTTCTGCCCCATACACTTTCAACTCTCCTTTTGAGAAATGATGACATAAATAAGTAAGTCCTTTGTTGTAGTCTCAGGAGTAATTTTAACTTCAGTTCTTGGTATCTCTGGCAATAAGATCAGACAAGTTCAATAGTTCTGTGTCCTGTTCATTGATTCTTTTTACTTCCTATTCCATGCTGTTGCTGAGCCAATCTACTGAGCTTCATTTTCACTTCCAAAGTTTCCCTTTGAATTGTATTCTATTTGTTTAATAAGACTGTATTTGTTCAAGACTGTTTATTTTTAACTTGGTATACATATTTTTGTTGCTATTTCTTGAACCAATTTTATCATGACTTCTTACTCCTAACAACTATTATATTCTCTGTTTTGCCATCTATTGTTATGAAAATAAATCAATTATTTTCTCATTAACATTAATATATTCCTATTTCTAGATGTGATTTTATACATTGGATCATGAATATTTGATCATGCTGTAATAAGACTTTATCTTATTGGAGTTTCTTTTATGGGTAACTTCTGTTATTGTTGTGGGATGGGTGATATTATCTTAATATTTCAGATATAAATCCCCACTGACACCTAAGAAGAGAGGTTCCTCTTTACTCTGATGTTGGAGCCAGAGTCCCAACTGCCCTGCATGCCTCCATTGGTAAGTACTTCCCTGTATGTTCAGAACCATAGTGCTTCACTACTCTTTCTTACTACTCCTTCAGTGGCCTGGGCAAAAGCACTGAGAATAGAAAGGGTGATTATTTCATTTTTGCTGACAAGCAATGAAGGTTCTGAGTGCCGGGATTTGTCCAACAGTACTCCTTAAGGAGGAGGAGGTGAAGGAGTCTATGTAACTGACTAGAGGAGGTGGAACGTCTTGGCTTGCATTCTACCTTCATATTCACATTAGCTGTCATTTCAGAAACCAATTAGAGCAGAAGAATTTGCTAGAATTATATTTGCACCTCTCAGAAGCTACTCTTGCACAGTCTTAAGACACAGTTACAGTGAATCAAGGCATAGAAACTAAGCAGATCTTTCAGTTATCCATGCATAGGCTAGCAGATGGCTTTGTCTGAAGGAGAATCTACTCTTGAGAATATCTCTTTTGTGAACATTTGAAGAGAAATTTTTAAAGTCCCTCTTTTCTTCTTTTATTGAAAATAAATGTTCTTCACATAATATATTCTGATCAGTTTCCCCACGTTCAACTCCTCTGAGATTTCCTCCACCTTCCCACTTATCTGTTACAAAATATTAGTTTAAAATGTGTTGCATTTTTATTAAGAAATTTTATATTAATTATATACAAATCACAGATAGAAATTTTTTATTGGGAAGATTTTTTTGTCCTCAATTTTACTTTTTAAATATACTCCTTTTAAGGGGGCATAATAATAAAATACAACATTGTATGTGGGATTTTTGGTGTGCCATTCTTTCTGTCAACATCTGTGTAAAAGAAGAAAATCTAGAATTCATACATCCATCTCCTTTGGGACCTGGTCTTCCTAAACATCCTGTCTTCTTTCTACCATCAGAGATTTATTACATCTGATGTATATTCAATATTAAGGGTCTCTAGATGTGACTATTAAAAGAAATATGGAAAATATTTTTTCATTGTATTCAAGAAGTTAGCATCTTCATTTCTCTTTTTTTAAGTTCACTATATATTGTATTTCCATGCATTTTGTAAAAATAACTTTTTATTGTTTTAATTTCATTATAATATAATCTAGGGTGAACTGAGGATATCCCAAAAGGCTTTCAGTTTAGTTACTAATTGTGAAAGTTTGCTGATTAAGAGGCAAGAAGCTGTGAGGTAGAGAACTGTATTCAGCAAATGTATTCCTGAAATACTATGCAGTTGTGTTTTGTATTTTCATAAATTGAGTGAGTTTTCAAAGACTCACACTTTAAGGTGAAATGTAATGCTCACTCCTATTTTGATAATCAAATGGCAACCATTGTGCAAAAAAAGAAAGATAAATGTTCTTAATCAAGATAACAACTAAAAAGTGAAAGTTATTTTAAATATACACAATAAAATTATTCCCTGATCATTTAAGTTCAAATATTAGATGGGGTGACTACTGGGGTACAAATGCATGGTAAGTATCTTGTTGAAAATGGTTAATTTCTTTACAAGAGACTAAAGTCTAGTGCTTTCTCAGGTAAATCAGGATATTTATCCTACCAGATCAATTTCTTTTATGTGATAGGAATCATTATAGCTGCTTTGAAATGATCAGTGTTGTTTGAAATTTGTCTATCTTTACTGGAGGAGCATCTTACATTGTCTCAACTTTATTATTTATTCATTTATAATCTCAGTAAAAATATTCTTTTTATCAACAAGAAACACTTGTTTGATTTATCCATTAATTGAATTGAATAACCATTATAGCTTAGAAGTAATTTAAAGTTTTCTTGATTACTTGAATTATGACAAATAGGAAAGTTATTTTATATATTTTTAAAATATAAATCTTGCTATCTCCTATGCCTTTATGCATCTTAATGTTTTAATATTAATCATTATAATGCAGGCATTTACAATCTCTCTCAAATAGGGGACATGATTTTCATACTCCTGATGTGTTCTTTCTGGCTTCCATGGACAACAAATATCATTAACAAATGTTAGGCTAAGTCACGGTCCTTGAACAATAATCAAAGCAAGCACAGCTGATGATTTTAATTTTTTTTTTACTGTCTTGAAAAAATTATTTTATTATATATTTTTCAAGAATGATTGAGAGAAGTTTAGAGCTTGTATTAATGTTCAAGGTCTTGTGGTCTATACTTATATAAACGTGACTTGATTATCATGTTTTCCCTGATATTGATAGAGATGTTGTGAATGTTGGAAGGATTTTGTTTACTATGGTTGAAACAGAACTTCAGTAACTACAGATTTTCCCAACTGCAACAACACAAGCGGAAGTAGAGAAACAGCCACACGCTTTTAAGCAACCCTTACATTACAAAATTGTTTATAACCTTAAATCATGAGGTTGTGACAGGGTTACTTAAAGGAAAATCTCAACAGGAGAGCTTTTAAATTGTAAAATAACATAGTTCCTTCAGCAGATAGCCACTGAATCTAACCCAGGTTTTGTTTTGTTTTGTTTCTTTCCTTGCTTCCTCTTACAATAAAATTCTAATAATATATTTAAAACACATATGAAGTTTGTTATTTTCTGTTACTAACTATGCCACCTTTCCAGTTGAAAACCACACATTGCTTTGAATAGATAAGCAGAATGGAAAGAAAAGTAACTCTGTTTAACAGTAGCTACATTTTTACCAGAGCGCTACATTTTAAAACTTGTCTTATATAAAACAAGGCACTTGGTCAAACAAGACATGTTCTCTGAACACAGGCTTTCAAAACTTTTTAATTTGAGATCATCATATTTTTCAAGGAGTGAAATCTCACTATTTGCTATCAGCCATTGCAAATTTATGTAGTAAATCAGCTTACACAGTATACCTATCTGCAAGCATTTATTTATCAGAGTTGTTCTGTTTATCGCACAGCTCCTGTATTCAAAACTATTACAGTGAGGAGTCCCTACGTGACAGATGCATTAAATATATCTTACTTCAAGAAGGAAATTAATGCAATGTTGAGACCAATATTTGAATAATATGATTGAAGTGTTAATGGAGGTGCAAAGTAATTAAACTGTATCTCTAGCACATTCTGTTCAAGTGGTGACATTAGTTACCAGCTGTATTATCAGTAGGTGTCACATTTACAGCAGCACTGGGGCTCTGTTCATGGCAGAATCCACACTGTGGCTGACAGGACCAGCAATGTTAGAAACTGAAATAAACTTTTCTCAGTTCACTTTACTGTGTACAATAGAGACATTTGTTTTGTTTAGAAAATTGCCCTAAACTGGATAAGTTTTCTCTCCTTTCTTCCTCTTCAATTTTGCATTTTTGTTCATATGCCTTAATTGGTAAATATATTAAGCATTTTGGAATGTACTGCCTTGTTAAACATTTTAAATTAAATGTAAAGTGTGGCAGGGATAAATATATTAATAACTAATGTCATAAGAAATGAATGTGTTCGTTGTTACTATAGTTCCTACTGTACCTTCGTCTTCATAAACACCCATTGAAAGTTTATTGAGAATTAATTGCCTTGTCAAGGGAATGCAAAATAGTCAACTAGATAACTAATTGAAATCAACCTTTTTGATATAAATTATATACAATATTAAGTAAGAAAGTCTCACAAATTTGACTAGTTTAATTTTTTAACATTTATATGAAATTTCATATGTGAAATCTCTGATATTGATATATTAGCTGTCTTGTGGACAACTAAAGTTATACTTTCTTAGTGCATATTCTGTTTCCTTTGCTTAGACACCCATAAATGCCTTGGTGATTTTATTCTTTTGATTAAAAGGAAAAACAGGTAGAATTTTGTCAGACCAGCCTGTTATATCTCTCAGTTTTCCAAAACATGGTCCACATTTTTAACATCTTCTTGCCTTTCTTTGTAGGATGACTCGTCCCTAACAGGCCTTAGGGCCAGCTGGCTCAAACCAGTAATAAGATACTTTCTGAGAGCCAACCTGGGTCTGCCTTAGGGCCTTAGCAACAACAGCTGAGACATGATCTGGAGATGACCTGGATCAATGAGAGGCAGCCGTGTCACACCATCCAATGCATATTCATCAGAACTTCCCCTGGGGCAGGGTGGAGGGTATATAAGGCTTGCCTCTTCCTGAATAAACTGAGCTTATAGTTTAAACATTCTTCCAGAGTCTGTGTCATTGACTCTGTGCCTATTCGACCCCTCTACCTCAAGGGAACAGCTCAGGACTCTGCCACACTTTATCCCACTACAACTATATATCTTCATTGTGTTCTCCAAGTTTCTTAGTGGTTAATATATGTGTTCTAACTTACTAAGTAGAATTTAGACTCATATCTTATCTTGATGCTTCTTAGAGACTAATATTAAAAGTCTTGTTTTGAAACACTAGTAGGCACAGGAAAGAATATAAGCAACCCAAATTGTTCAAATCAAGCTTGAATGTGCATGGTGATATTTTATTTGTACTAAAATGTGATTTGTATGTTAATAAATAAAGTTGCCCGGGGGTCAGAGCTATTAGAGCCATAGCAAAAGCTGGGCAGTGGTGGTGCACGCCTTTAATCCCAGCACTTGGTAGGCAGAGCTAGGTAGATCTCTGTGTGTTCAGGGATACAGCCAGCATTGGAGACACACGCCTTTAATTTCAATACCAACCATAGAAGACCTGGAGGTCTGTACAGACAGGCAGTGACGAGGCAGTCATGTGTTTGGGTTTACAACCAATGAGAAGGCAGAACAGAAAGTCTATATAAAGACAAAAACACAGGAAGTAGGTCTCTCTTGGCTGAAGAGGATCACTGAAGCAGGAAGGGTAAGGCTCTTAGCTCTGACCTCTTGGGCTTTTATCTTTTCATTGGCTCTGTGTTTCTTATTTAATAAGACGGTTACTTCTACAAATGTTGCCTACACAGCTTAAATGGCTCTGTATTCTGATGGCTGATAGACTAATGTGCTCTATGCAGAAGTGCAATGATGTTCAAACTATGGCTACCTGGAGATAGCATCCTTAACCCTTACTTTACAGGTTCTTCTTTAATGTTTATGTATAAATGTTGATAAGTAGCTCTTAAACTAAAGCGCAGTCAATAAGAAAGCTTGGGACTAGGAACTCTGCTCATATTGGTAGGAAACTATATTTTATACACAGTAAGAAAATATAGAGTAAGATCCACCAGAAAACATGTGATTATATTCACCAATTCATTCACTACCAGAAGGTTATCATGATATCATGTAGGCCTCTTAATAAGCACTATATTTGGCACAGAGCTTATGTATTTTTCAGAAGAATGTCTATGTTATCTAATTCCTGAGATGTCAGGAATTCATCTTTGATGCTTCCTCAAACAGTTTCATAGTAAATGCATAATCTGTATATGTGTTGTTGTTGTTGTTGTGGCTACTGTTGCTGTTGATATTATTATGTTAAAGAAGAAATTACAATTTTGAAATTAAAAAAAGGAATATGATATTAGGTTGTATATAAATTTATTTCTATTTAGATATCTATAAAATATTAATTGTTGGCATGAGCCTAACATCTTTTCACAAATGAAGACAAAATAGTCACAGATAACAGTTAGTGTGAACTATGTATAATAGCTGATAATTTAGTTGTTATGGGCATGTGTCAGTTAAGCTGCAGAATGTATATTTTCATTGTTGTTAGCTTAAGAAGGAGGGAATTATTAAGGATATTAAAAACAGTCACATAGACCTGTGGTATATATCACTTTGTAGAGAGCCATGTGCTGTTTGAGCTCACTGAGATGACGGTTGTGGAGGCAAGTTCACTCTCCCATTCCCAGTCTATCCATAAGCACATTTATTTCAAATATCCTCCAAGGCCTCTTGTCTGAGGATGGAATCCCCTCCCCCACCACACCATCCCTGTGAAAAAGGAGGAGCAAAATGGCACAAGACTAAAACTGTGTCTTTAAGAAGAACAGGAAGGCAAACAGCTTCCAATAGAGGTTACTATTGCTTATTCCTTGATAAAAAAAAAGTACCTACAGACAGAGTCTACTGAATATTGTGAGTACCTAATTTGATGATGTCATCTCTGTTGCTATTTGTTTTTTACTTTGAAGCCCCAACCAAGGGAAACTCTGCTCTTCATAGAACTCCTGTTGGTTACCTTAATGGGGCTCTCATAGTTGACTTCTGTTAGATGTTCTATATGTCTGATGTTGTGATATTTTCCCATCAAACTATCTAGCTCCTATTTGTTGCTCATTCTTTTACTTTGGGTTGCTGTGTACTTAATTAATTCACTCATTCTAAATAGCAGCCAGAGATCATTGTTCAGACAACGCAGGAGAAGATCATGGTGGTTCACTCGTGAAAACACAGCAATCAGAAAGCAGAGATAAGATATCAACATACTGAAGACAAGCTTACACTAAAATATAAGTTCAAGAACAGATACACATTGAGATCTTGTCACAAAATGTTGGCAGCTGGCTGTAGCTTCGAAGTTGATCATTTTTTCATCATGTGGATCTAGATTTAGGATTTTTATTAAAACTTTAATAAGATATTGTAGGAGGGCTACCAGGAGGTGCGGAAAAGTAAATATACACATGTGGTTCCCAGGAATGTAAATTAGTATTTTCACAATTTAAAGCTGCTTCTCAAAAAAAAAAAAAAAAACTGGAATAAAACCACATGAACCAACTCTAACAATCCTGGGCATATTTTCTGTGTATTCATGGTCATTGCTCTCTTCACAATAGTTAGGGAGTGGAATCTACCTTAATTTAAATGTGATAAATGTATACAAGTGGATATTATTCATCATTAAAAAGTGATATTTGCAAGAAAATATTGGAACTTGAAGGTATATTAGTGATTGAAGTAACAGGTGACAAATACTGTATATTGTCTCTCATTTGCAGATCTTAGATTTGAGATTTTAAATTTCAGTAGTAAATATGAAGTGAACATCCCTGGGGTCTAGAAAGCATAAAAGTAGTCATAAGGAGAGAAGTAACATGAGAATAGTTAGACACATTATATGGAAATAGAGGCAGTATTAAGAGTAGATGAGTTTAAATGGGGTATGGAGAAAACTGTGGATTGGTGAGGATAAAGTAAAGTGCTGTAGAAAAGTATTTTAGAATATATTGCTTTCTAAGCAAAATTTAATTTTTCTAAAAAGTTCTTAAAAGTGTACTGTATTTGCATCATTCACCTTCCACCTCCAACTCCTTCTGCATCATGCTCTCTCTTTCTCAAATTCATCACTCCTCCTCAAATCCATGGACTCTTTTTCAAATCCCAGCACCAGGTGTGATAGCCTCTATGATATTTTCTCCAGAAATCCTCCAAAGTCTCCTAAACTATGGAGAGCATAATCACTGTTCTTATCTGCCATTCAGAACTAGAGAGTAAGTCCTGACTGATGAAGACAACAGACAGTTTAAAAGAAAACACTGAGAAACCAAGAAGGAACTGAGCTAGAAGATTGTTCCATCTGCTAACTCTCTCACAGAGTTGGAAAGAGTCACACAAGATATTGGGAGAAAAAATTAAATTAATGATCTGATCTAGTTGTGAGTCCTGTGTACCACAATACTGACCAGCTAGACAAGAAATTCTCACTGGGGCAATAATGGCATGACTGCTCATGGAATAATCAACCCCTTCCTGATTCGATATGAAGCTCCCTCTATGTAAGGGAATGCATATCTAGTACTATAAACCTGGGAAAAACTGATGTCCTGGAAGGTCAGCAACCATATTCGATACCCTACTTTTGTACTTCTGCCAAATGGACATATAATTAAACAGTTTTAAAATACTTAGGTTTTACCCATAATGTGGTGTAGCTATCACTCTTAGAGAAGTATCTTTTGATAAAATGTTTTGGTCAAATCAGAAACTCATAACCCCTCAAAAAAAAAATACTGACAATAAAGGACTCCTGAGTTTTCAGCTTAAATGAGGAATATATATTGCCCACACTGATCTCCAAGGAATATTGCATAAGAGAGGTTGGTAAGACTTTCAGAGCCAGACTTTCAGGGATGAGTGCTGTGAAATGCAGTCTTCTGGGTATGGATGTAGTAATCATTAACTTAGAGGACCTGTGGTGACCTGCACAAGCTCCATACAAAAGAGGAGGGGGAAGTTGCCTAGCTAGCTGTGAAAAGGGGGTCAATTTCAATGGTTGGTGTCAAGAAACAGTAATATGATTGACAGCATGAATGATGGCAAGTAAGAAGTTGTCAAAATGTTATAAATAAAATTTTGAAATTAAAAGATACAGTAGGATATGATAGTTCAATAAGAAGCTCAGAAAAATCAATGAGAGGCTGAAAGTAATGATATCAAACTGAGTTTCAGTAACAAACAAAGCACATAAAGGAACAAATTCACCATACAGGTTCCTTGTAAGGGCACAAGCATCGACACTCTAGAACTCCACTTACATTGTTACACTGAAAATGTTGCTCAGGTAAAACTCCACTCCTTTAGGCATTCACACATTCATACACAATCAATGCAACATCCTGAAAAATATGTAATATCCTCCTTTGTTCCAAGAGCATCACTTTTCCTACCACAACATACACAGTAGCATCATACTTGTACCTTTGTCTCTCAATACCCATGGAGCTGTTTATTGAATGATAGAAAAGTAATTGATACCATTAAGTGAAACATCAAGAACTTTAGTGTCCATATTTTCCAGGTGAAACAGCAGAGGAGACTCTCACATGACCTTCACATCATTTAGATCTTCCATATTATTTATACATGAGTACGTGATCAACCAAATCTAAAGCATATTTAGAAATTGACCCAAAAGGGTTTGGAAAAATGTAGTTCTCAGCTCCAAAGCTTCTCTCTTATAGAAACCTGAGCTAGAAGAAGGTTTCCTGGATATTGAATGGATAAGAATTAACATATTCTATATGAATCAATGATTTATTTGGTATGATGTCTTAATATCTGTGGTAGTTTGAATGAAAATTGTCCCACATGAGCTCATGTATTTGGATTCTTAGTGCCCCATTGGTAAATAGCTTGGAAAGGACTTGCAGGTGTGGTCTTGTTAGAGAAGGTGTATCACCTTTTGAAACCTCAATGCTCACTCCTGACATATTCTCAGTTTCTGTCTGTCTTTGTCTCTTTCTCTGACTGCTGCCTGAGGATAAAGTTGTAAAGCTCTCAGCTACTTCTCAGCACCACGTCTTCCTGCATGTGGCCATGTTTGCTGCCATAATGATAATGGACTAACCCTCTGAAACTATAAGCAAGTCCCCAATTAAATGCTTCCTCTTTAAGAGTTGCTTTGGTCCTGCTGTCTCTCCACAACAATAGAACACCAACTAAGACGGTTTCTGGGTAGTTCTGCATTATGAAACAAAACATCATGTAAAAAGTGATTTTAAAATGTTACAAATAGCTAGGCATGGTAGTGAACTCCTTTAGTTCTAGAGCTCAGGAGGCAAAGGCTTGTGGACCTCTGGGAGTTTAAAGCCAGCCTGGTCTACATGCCTAGTTCCAGGGCAGCCATGACTACATAGGGAGACCCTGTCCCCAAATACAAAAAAAAAGGAGTTTTAGCCAGCTCAGTGACAGCGTTAGTACATTAGTTTGAACATAATGATCAAAAACACAAGTTCTTTATTGTTATGCTCCATCATCTCAGACTGTCTATCCCATGAAGGTACAAGGAGTGAGCGTGCTGACAGAAGGATGCATTGACTTAGTTTCATAGGAAGCTGAAGGCTACTTCTCCTCATATTAGTCTTTGTTGTGAAGTCCTGTGAAACCATAGCATCTCCTACCACTTAGAATTGAGAAAAACTTCAGGACAAAACCATAGAAACACATGGAAACCCAATGTATTTCACTAACCCTCCTCCATCAAATGACAGTGTCTTAGGAATTCTAGGAAAGTTCCTCAAAACTCACCAACTTGAATTGAATTATTTGTCTTCTCTGTCTCCATGACAACCCTACTCCTTCTTGAGAATCCATACCCATGTATGACACCTTCTTCTATCCAGTCCCCTGAGCACATCCTCCTCCATCTACTAACCAAATACATTAAGTTACCAAATCCTGCCCACTTGAATTCTTACTACATCTCAAATCTATTAAAAAAAATAATTCCAGAGTTTCTGCCGAATGATTGAGCCACATCACTCATCGCAAGGCTGTAAAAGCTTCTTTGCTCATTCCTCACATCAGTGATTTTATGCAATGCAAATTTCATAATACTATTCTCCCCCTTAAAGTTGCCCTGGTAATCCATGGCTTTAAGCATGATATGGACTAATACGTTAGTGCACAGCCTTCCATCTTGCTGTTGCAAGCTCCTGGCTTTAATATTTTAGGTGTTTTACAAATATAACTCACACTCTGACTATACCAAACTAAATAATATTTCCTCTCTTTTCATCTCTTTGTTTCTGAACATGTTGATTACTCATTAAGTATCCAGGAGACATAGAAATTATCATGATATTTTTATGACTGAAATATCATTGGGCAACTTGTTTGTAAGCAAAGCTAATTTTCTGATTCTTTGAAATGAAGGAATGAATGGATGGAGAGATGGATTCAGCTTCCTTCCTAGAGAGAATCTCTAACTTGATCAGTTGAGAAATGGGATGAAGAGTCAAGTAAAAGAGGAAAAACACACTTCAGATAACAGCGAGCTGGAGATGGGACAACTGTGAACTCTACAGCCTCACAGAATATTTTACTGAATGTTGTCAGCATTTGAATTTGTGTGAACTAACAAGATCTTCAAAATCAGTACTGATAGAAGCTTTCAAATAAAAAATGCAAGTTCTCAGACAAGGTTGAAAACCTCATAACTGCACAGAATACATGAAGGCTGGTTGGCTATATATCAAACACTTCTCCTAACCAATGCAAAATACCCTAAAATCATACCAGACATGAGTTCTAAAAAGCTTAGCTAAATTCTGAAGCATCTCTCAAAATTATTTACTGGAATGGAAATTTGTCCATTACAAAAAATACAGACTGTGTGGCATCCAACAAGAAATATTAGGTGCCCACCTGCTTAGGAAATCACTGCATAGAATGAGGAGAGTTAGTCTACATAAAGTAACCCAGAAGTCACACAAAAATTAGAGCAAGCAAATTTTTTTAACTTGATAATTATATTCATTTAATTTCCTGCTATTTATATTTTCCATCTAGTATTCAAACTTGAGGAAGTCAGACAAGACTTGTCTCAAGATAGCATTGTAGGGGCTATTCTAAACCTTTAGCCTGGGAGGAGGGGACTGGACCTGCCTGGACTGAATCCACCAAGTTAGGCAAGCAAATTTTAAAAGTACATCAGAAACAGTAACTTCACAGGTAAAACAGGTGCTTTATCTTATTTAATTATTTTCTAAGATTATTATAACTCTAGTCCAAATGTTAGCTGATATAGTTTGAAGTTTACTCCCTAAGAAAGGATATGACAATAACAGCATGAAGACGGGAGAGAACTGATGACTATAAAAATTATAAAATTTATGACTATAAAACAACCATTGAAATAATAGAAAGGAAAGACAAATAAGAAAGGAAATTAGAAACAAAAATTTTAATTAGTACAAAGGAAGTCAGAACAAGGGGGTGAGTGTTTAAAAGAGGCTACAGGTCCAAGTGTGGTGGAACACACCCACACTCCTAGCACTCCGGCAAAAACAGAAGCACAAGGTTAAGGATGGCCAGATAGAGAGTTTACAGCCAGCCTTTGCTCCATGACAGCCTGCATCAAAAATTCCAAATGCATAAAAATTAAAGGTTACGTTGATTGATCACATACCATGAGCTGATTGATCTCAGCAATATTAAGTAAAATCGACAAAACACTCTCTAACTAGAAACCACATGTATGTTGAAAGAAAACAGATACATGCTATAGATAAAATAAATGAAATAAGAATAGAAAGAATATCAAATCCAGAGAAAATTTATTAAAATATAAATAAAGATATCCCATTAGTGGTAAAATATTTCCCACAGTGACAACTTTCATGTGAAAAAATGCAGATTTTCTGATTTGGATATTTTCCGTCTCCTAGGAAGTTTCATGGGTTGAAGGTTTAGTCTATATCTGGTGAAACAAGTCATCAAGAGGTGACTGGATCATGAGGGTCTGGCCTTCTCAGTGAATTAATATACTTAGGGATTCGTGATCTGATAGTGTGACTGGTATGTAACAGAAAAGTCACTTTGGAGGAAGTAAGACCTTGCAGACATATCCTGCGTGATCTAGCTGGTGGCAGGTCACTTTCAGTCTGGCTTTCTGCTTCCAAATTGCCGTGAAATTAGTTGCTTGCCTACCACATGTTCCCAGTCCTGTTTTGCCTTATCACAAAGCCTGAGCATCAGAAACAGACAACCATTGACTGAAACTTCTGAAATCTTAATGCAAAATATGTATTTCCTTCAATTTGTTGCTTTGGTTATAGGAAATGATGAAAGCATAGATAAGAGATAATGACAGTGTCAGGGATATACCAGTAACAACAGGATACATTTTCTTTATAAACAACCAATAAAAGTCATCATGATCTCCCTGTTTTGTGTGATAAATTCATGAACAGCATATAATGATCCTAAGGATTTTGTATGTCTAAAACACAGCTTCAGAGTATATTAAAAGAAATCTGCCATAACCATCAGAATAGAAAGATTCACAGTTCCAACCAGACTTCAATAATACTTCACCGATATGATGAGGGGAAGATTTGAACCACACTATCAGCAAAGCCTTTGGTAAAAACCACACCCAACAGAAATATATTTTTAATATAAGATCCACTATATCCTGTATCATCAAGCAACACTCAATGAAATTTTAGCATTCAAATCAGATAAGTTATGTCTTTTGATGATTAACAGAACAAAACATAAATCAAAGAAAATAAAACATCTGGAAATGAACAGTATAGTTAGGGTT
This sequence comes from Peromyscus melanophrys, assembly GCA_902168415.1. Taxonomy (NCBI): domain Eukaryota; kingdom Metazoa; phylum Chordata; class Mammalia; order Rodentia; family Cricetidae; genus Peromyscus; species Peromyscus melanophrys. Next base: position 24,293 of record CABHPR010136352.1, read on the forward strand.
GAAAGAGAAATCAAAAGGAGATATATGATGCCTTTTGGAGGAAATGGTAATAGAAATGTCACAGTTTGTGGCTTACCACTGAAAGGGTACTTGAGATAAACATGTGCTACATGTGCTAGCTTCGTTTTCATTGTTGTGATCAAATACCCAGACAAAAAGCAACCTCAGAAGAAAGCAACTTAAGGGAGAGTTTATTTCAGTTAACACTTTAAAAATTAAAATACATGCAGATTGAAAATAGAGGTGTGAAATATTTATTATTTATGGACAAAGTGAACTGTTAAGTAGAAATTACATAGAACTTCTTTCTGGATCTACAAAGTGTATACCAGAATAGTAAGTTTTATACTATTATGAAACAGAACAGCGCTCAGCTCTTCTAGGCCCCTGGCAGGCACATGGAGGACAGACACAGAACTGCCCCAGGATGAGAGATCTGGGCAGATAGAAATCAACAGGAGTCGCTCAGTGTTTCTAGGCTTGGGTGGGTGTTTGAAGGACAGTAACAATGTCGCCCCCATCAGGCACCATTATAGTGAGCGAGTATAGGGTAGGGAACTAGGAGAGGAGAGGCAGAACAATTCAAGAGATAGAGGGAGAGGCAGATCTGAAGAGACGACAGAATTGAGGAATAGGCTGATGTAGATGGCCTGCTTGCCACCCAGAGCCATGGTGATTTCCGGGCCTGGGATGCTGCCAAGGCTCATGTCTTTATCTGTGGCCCTGAAGCAGCTGTAGGGGTTGATGTCCATGGCTGCTTTTACCACTGAGGGCCCTGTGGATACTCAGAGTCTGGACCTGTTATCAAGTTGGCATCTGAGGAATGTGCCACCACAGGGGCCATGTCGATCTAAGAGGCCTGTGCTGCCACCCAGAACTATGGTGATATCTGGCCCAGATTGCTTCCAGAGCCCACGTCTGCGTCCATGGCCCTGAGGTGGTCAGGTTCTGAGTTGACGGCAAGACTCCTGATGCCAAGGAAGTTCATGCAGAGGCCCACAGTTTGGCTGACACCTGAGACCATGTTGGTCTATGAGGGTCAAGCTGTCACTGGGGCCATATGGCACTGAGTGGCTTGTGCTTTCATCCAGGGTCATGGTGCTATCAGAACCCAAACTCAGCCAAGGGCCATATTCAGGGTCTCTGGTCCTATTGAAGCCAGGGTTTGTCCTGATGTTTGTGGCTCTCATTGTCATCAAAGGCTGAGTGGATACCCAGGGTCTGGGCTGCCACCTGAGCATATATTGGCATTTGGAAGCTATGCTGCCACTGGGGCCATGCTGACCTGGGTGATCTGTAATACCAACTAGGGCCACAATGACATCCGGACCTTGGTTGTTGCCAAGGACCATGTCTGGGTCTGTGGTCCTACCATAATCTGAGTCTGTGCTGATGTCTGTGGCCCATGTTGCCACCAAAGGTCACTTAGATGTGCAGGATCTGAATAACCACATGTGGCCATGTTGGTGTTCAAGGGCTGTGACCCCACCAGGCCCATATAGACCTAAGTGACCTACACTACCACTTGAGGCCATGGTGTCATCTGGGCCTGGGATGTTGCCAAGGGCCATGCCTGGGACTGTGGCCCCTGCCCCAGCCATTGTCTGTATTGATGTCCATGGCTCCTGTTACCACCTAAAGCAGTGAGGTCACAAGAGTGAGAGAGCTGGCTCTATCCTTCTCTGGCAAGGAGTTACTGACACTGCACCTCCTCTGGGCTGCACACTACAACTAACTCTGTTGGCGGCGACACAGGTTAGCCAGGTCTGTGGGCATGAGAACAGGAGAACTGCTCCCACTCCTCATATACCATGTGGTGGCAAGGGGGAGGGAAATATGCCCTCTGCCCCCCACCCCTTGCCACCATGGCAGGCCAGAGATCTGGCCTTGGGGGCATAAGAAGGGAAGAGCTAGCCTTGCCTCTCACCAAGTGCAACAATTAAGAGAGTGGGTCCTGCACCTCACTTCGGCAAAAGAGTAGAGCTGGCCATGGTAGTGTGAGTGTGGGTGAGCCCGAAGCAATGGTATGAGAACAGGAGATCTCGCCCTGCTCCATGCTGACTGCTATATTGGGTGAGCTAGTCAGTGTGGTGCTGGAGAGCTCACTTGGGTGGCGATGAGGAGGGAAGGCTGCCGGGCTGACGAACCCGGGTACCATCCAGGCCAAGAACCAGGGCTATGAGTTAGCCTGCCCTGCCGTTCATCTCATCCATGAACTGCTAGAACATATGACAGGTGAGACCTGCAGATCCAAAGCTACAGGCAACAACAGGATATCTAAGAGGCGTCCCTGGGAGGGCTCAGTATTGATGGTGCAGCAGAAGCAAGAGGCCTTGAAGCAGACCAATGGATGACTCATTGCAATGAACACTTGCAAGTAAAGATGTATGGACTAAAGGGTAAACTGTGTGACTCAGTGGGCCACACTACAGCTTCCACGATGAGAGTTTTTTGTTTGCTTTGGGGTTTCATTTTTTGTTTGTTTTTATTTTATTATCATTTTTGGTTTTACTTTTAAAAGTTATTTTGTTTTGGAGGAGGTTTCAAGGGTAGAGTGTGGAAGTGAGGGAATTAGGAGATGAGTGGGATTGGGATTCATGATGAGAAATACATAAAGAATTAATAAAAAGTAAAAAAAATCAAAATGAAAGTACAGAAGTTGTGTATTTTATATGAAAACTAAGAAATTAACAATCAAGTCAAATCTAACAATAGTATTGTCCTTAGTCTTAGTATATTGAAACAAGTAAAGGTAAAGATCACAAAACTCGAATGCAAGATGTGGCCACTGGCTACTAAAATAAAAATGACAACTACATCTTTATTAGGACTGTGCTGGCCAGGAAAGTACTGTTTCCCCTGCCTTTTGCCTTGAGAACATCCTGAAGTCTGCTGCCTCGCAGGACTCCCCATACCCCATACCATGGCAATAATAGCTCCAATCTCTGCAGCTCCTCTTCCTTTAAACATCTCAAGCCAGTTGCTTTAGGATACCATGAAAAGACTAAAATGTAAGAACTATTGCCATGGAAGAAGTAAACTTTCACATCAAAAACATAGAAACTTCTTCTAATAAAATTATAGGAGGAAATTTGCCAAATATGGGGTCAAATTTCTACATAGATCCAAAAGGTCCTCAGAACACTAAATAGGCAAACTTCAAATAAATTCCCCATACCATCCTATAGTTAAAACACTAAAAATACAGAACGAAGTTTATTAAAAGCTGTAAGAGAGAAGGAAAGAGGCATATATAAAGACAAGCTCATGAGGATAACTCCTGATATCTTAGTAGAGACTTTAAACACTAAAAAAACTTAGAAAAATGTTCTTTAATTCCTGAAAGACCAAAGATGTCAACCAAGATTAATATGCCTAGCAAAACTATCTTTTGTAATTGGAGACAAAAAATATGTTCCATAATAAAAACAGTCTAAAGGAAGTCAGGATGCCAAAACAGCCCTACAGAGAATACTGTAAGGAATATCTTAGATAGGAGAGAATGATAAACACATTCACTAGGCTACAGAGAAAAGTAAATGGTCTTAGAATAACAGTTATGCAACATGTAAAACAAAGACAACAAAATCAAAAGTTGATGCCAATAAATACATGTCTCTTAATAGTAATTGTGAACAACACTAGCCTCAATTTCCCAATCAAAAGATAGAAGACTGGTTATTTGATTAGGAAACAGGATCTACATATTTCTTGTATACAGAAAGCATACCTTGGCCTCAAAGAAAGATACTACCTTATTATAAAAATGCAAAGTATTCCAAGGAAAAAGAATGAGGAACATCACAAGCATTGCTATTTAAAATCTGATAAAGCAGATTTCAAGCTAAAGTTAATCAGAAGAGTTAAATGTCACTTTATTCTGTTCAAGAGAATAATCCATTAACAGGACATTAAAATTAAATATATATATATATATATATATATATATACATATAAACGTGTGTGTGTGTGTGTGTGTGTGTGTGTGTGTGTGTGTGTGTGTGTG
>CABHPR010136352.1:28308-63058 GCA_902168415.1 Peromyscus melanophrys
TGTGTGTGTGTGTGTGTGTGTGTGTGTGTGTGTGTGTGTGTGTGTGTATGCACCATACTTGGGTGCAACCAACTTCATAAAACAAATATGTCCAGGCATTAATCCATAGATTAACACAACACAGTAATAGTAGGTGACTTTTATACTGCACTTTCATCTCATTTTCACTAAATATTATCCAGACAACAAACAAACAAACAAACAAAATGGAGAGACATTATAGTTGAAAGATATTATAGATTAAATGGACTTGCAGTTATCTACAGACTTTTATACCCAAATGCTTCTCAGTAGCTCATGGAAGTTTCTTTAAACTAGACCACATATTGACAAACACATCCAATCTCAACAAATATAGAAAAAAGTTAAGTAATTCCTTGTATTTGATCTGATAACAATTAAATAAACCTTAAAATCAATCAAGAAAGAAGTCACAAAAGGTACACAATGTCATGGAGCTTAAACAGCACACTGTTGAAAAAATTAATGAGTCATTGAAGAAACAAAACAAAACTTTAAGAATCCTGGATCTAAATGAAAATGAAAACACCACATACTAAAATCTAAGGACATATGAAAAATAGTCTTGAATAGGAAATGAACAGCTCCAGTTGCTTACATTTGGGAAAATATGAGGAATAATTTAAATAAATGATTTAATATATACTAACATGTAACAGGAATCTTAAAAGGTCTTATTAATAAAAAAATAAATAATAACCGGAGCCAGATATTGGGTTGAAAGTTGATATCAGAGAAACAGAACCAGCCACATTCTTACCTCTACGCAATCCTCAGCCTCAAAAGAGAAGAGTTCCTGTTTCTTCATGCTTTATATACCTTTCTGTGTCCTACCATATAATTTCCTGGGATTAAAGGTGTGTGTGCCTCCCAGTACTGGTATCAAACATGTGTGCCGCCAATGCCTGGCTGTTTCCAGTGTGGCCTTAAACTCATAGAGATCCAGACAGATCTCTGCCTCTCAGGTGATAGGATTAAGGGTGTGCACCACCATTGTCTGGCCTTTATGTCTAATCTAGTGGCTGGCTCTGTCCTCTGATCTTCAGATAAGTTTATTAGGTACACAATATATCACAGAAAAGAACAACAACACAAAATGATAAATGGAAAATAAACTTCAAAGTAATCCATCCTAGTTCAATTGTACTGTTGTGACAGAACACTGACTGGAATCAATTTGTGGAGGGAAGGGTTTATTTGAGTTTACAAGTTACAGTCCACCATCAAGGGAAGGTAGAGCAGGAACTCAAGACAGGACCTGGAAGCAGGAACTAAAGCAGAAGCAATGGAGGAATATTGCTTACTGTATTTCTCTCCATCATTTGCTTACCCTAATTTCTTACACAACCAAAACCAACTGTCTGAGTACAGCATCAACCACAGTGGACTGGTCCCTCCCACATCAGTCATTACTGGAGAAAATTCCCATAGACTTGTCAACAGGTCACTCTGAATAAGGAAATTCCTCAATGGAAGTTCCACCTTCTTAAGTGAGTGTAGTTTGTGTCAAGTGGAAGAAAAAAAAATCTAAACAGTGCTATGGTGGTTTGAATGAGTATAGACCCCTTAGACTTGTGTCTGAATATTAGCATTATTAGCAGGTGTAGCCTTGTTGAAGAAGCTGAAGCTTTGTTGGAGGAAATGTGTCACTGTGAGGACAGGCTTTGAGGTCACATATATGCTCAAGCTATGCCCAGTACACAGATTCTCCTTCTGCTGCGTGCAGATCAAGATAGAGAACTTTCAGCTCCTTCTTCAGCACCATGTCTGCCTGTGTCCTACCATGTCCTGCCAGGATGATGATGGACTATACCTCTGAAACTGTAAGTCAGCACAAATTAAATGTTTTCCTCTATAAGAGTTACTGTGGTCACTGTGTCACTTCACAGTAATAGAAACCCAAACTAAGATAAAAGTTAGTACCAGCGACTGGGGTATTTCTGTGATAGGTCTGACCATGTTTTAGTTTAGAGGAATTTGGAGTTTGGTACTTAGGAAAAAGTAGGAAGCTTTAAATGCTGCTTAATGAGCTATATTGGTAAGGGCATGGAAGACAGTAGTGCTGAAGGTGATTTGAACTGTGGGAAACTGGCTCAAGAGAAATTACGATTTTAATATGTTGCCTAGAAATCATTCTTGTAATATTTTGATGAAGAACGGGGCTGTGTTTTGCCCTTGTCTGAAGAGTCCACATGAAGCTAAAATGAAGAGATTTGGATTAACTCCATTGGCAGAGGAAATCTCAGAGCAGTCTAGTATGACTCTGTCATATAATGAAGAGTTATAATGAAAAGGAGCAAGCTGAGCAAGTAAAAATATAAAAAGTATAGACTGAGGCTAAAAGGGGCCCCAGGAAGTGGAATGAAGCTAAGTCCTGTGTTAAAGGAGATATACAGATTAAGAAATGGAATAAAAGAAGTAACAACCTCAGGGCTATACCCTATCCAGCTCAACTTCCAATTTGGGAAAAGGAATAAAAGAACAGCTTAAGTCTTTTAAGTATAGTGGTTCATACTCAGATGGTGGAAGCTGGCAGATCTCTGAGTTTGAGGCCAGCCTAGTCTACAGATCAAGTTCCAGGGTAAACAATGTTAGGTAATGAAGGAAACCTTTGAAAGCAGAAAGTTGGGGAAGATGTAATTGAATTAGGGAGCCATATTCCAGCCACTGAAAGCAGCGGAATGTGGCAGTTTCAACCACATAGTTCTGGCTTTAGAATCAAGGATAGAATAAAGAGATTATGGAATCTCCATATGATACATAGGAAAGCTGCTGAGGACAGGCTTGTGTTGGGGTGTCCCTAAATGGAGGCCTAGAGAAGCCATTGAGTGAAGCTGTGAAAGTGAATTCTGGATTGCCTTGGGGACCCCAAGATGTTGGGGATACCAGAGTTTTGGGATACCTGCCAAGGTTAGCTGCCAACATGTAGTAGAAACAGCCCAAAAAAGAGAAGTACATTGCAGTCAACAAAGCTGAAAGAAGTTGGAGATCTGAAGACTGTTTTGACCTCATACATGAATAGTCAGAGTTTAGAGTTTGTTCAGTTCCTTTTCAGTCTTGCTTTGATCCATATTTCCTTACTATGCTCCCTTTCCTACATTTTGGAACAGTAATGTATATCCTGTGCCATTGTATATGATCTGCTTTTTGATTTTGATTTTATTGGGGATTACAGTTAAGAGATTGCATGAATCTCAGAAGAGACTTTGAACTTTGGATTTTCAAACATTGTTGAGACTGTGATAGACTATGGGGACCTTTGAAGTTGGACTAAATACATTTTGCATTATGTTATGACTACAAGCCTATGGGAGCCAGGGAGTAGAATGTAGTGGTTTGAATAAGTATGGTCCCCAGAGATTTATGTGTTTGAATACTAAGCCATAGTGGCCCTATTAGCAAGTATGGCTTTGTTGGAGAAAGTGTATCACTGTGGGGGTGGATGTTGATATCTTATATATGCTCAAGCTATGCTCAGTACACAGTCTCTCCTGCTGCCTGTGGATCAAGATATAGAACTCTTAACTCCTTCTCTAGCACCATGTCATGCTGCATACCACCATGTTCTGCCATGATGATAATGCACTAAACCTCTGAAACTATAAGCCAGTCCCAATTAAATGTTTTCCTTTATCAGAGTTGCTGCGGTCATGGTGTCTTTTCATAGCAATAGAAACCAAAACTAAGACAAGCACAACATCATATTCCAATCAATGGTAGGCAGGCATATATACTGTCTACACTCATGTTTTATATACTTCTCAAAGTCTGAGTTAAACAACAAGGCAATGGAGATGAAAGGAAATGGAAAACCGGTAGATCTGAGAAGAGTTGGGAGAAGGATGGTAAATATCACCATCACATGTATGAAATTCTCAAAGAACTAATAAAAATGGGTAGAAATAGAAAAAGAAATCAAAGTATTCATTTTTCAGGTGATAAGATTTGAAACCTAAAATGTCCTAGTACCCCACCAGGAAGCTCCTCAAACTTATACTTACCTTTAGCAAAGTAGCAGGATACAAAACAACCCAAATCCAACCAACTAAACAAGTCAATAGCCTTTTTATATACTAAGAACAAGCATACTGAGGGAAGAAGAGGGAAAGAACCACAGTGACAATTGCAAAAATATAAAAATCTTGGAGTAACCTAATCAAGTATGGAAAGGACTTTTACTGTGAAAATTAAAACCCTGAAGATGAAAATCAAGGAATATATTAGAACACAGAAAAACGTCATAATTTCAAGGGTGGTAGAGTTAATACTCTGAAGGTGATCATACGCTATAAGTAGGATACATATTTAATACAACCCCAAGCAAATTTTCCATATCATTATCCACAGAAAAATGTTAAAGTATTAAAAATTCATATGGAAGCACATAAAACAAAAGATAACCAAAGCCATTATGAACAAAACATGAGAATAAAATTAAATGGTGAACACAATTCAATACTCAATCTGAAGTTACACTATGATGCAATGATAATAAAAACAGTGTATATCACCACGGAAACAGACACTTAGGCCAATGGAATGGAATTGAAGACCAGATACAACTTTGTCATATAACTACAGCAACCTGATAATTTACAAATATACCAAAATGCAAACGTGAGAAATGACAACTTCTTAAGCAAAAGGTGTCTTGGAAAACTGGATTTGTGCATGAAAAACAATAAATAAATGTTTACCAAGTGAGGCAATTCGAATACCTCATGTTCTCTCTCATGTGTAGTCCAGTTTTGAAATTCTAGATATATGTTAAATATGAGGTAGTTGTAAAAGCCAGAGAAGTGAAAAGAAGCCATTCAAGGATAGGGCTATTAAAGAGTGATGGGGGGCATTGTAGAATATAGATAAAATGAAGCCAGGCAGCGGTGGTGTGCACGCCTTTAATCCCAGCACTCAGGAGGCAGAGGTGGATCTCTGTGAGTTTCAGGCCAGCCTGGTCTACAAAGTGAGTTCCAGGAAAGGCACAAAGCTACACAGAGAAACCCTGTCTCGAAAAAACCAAAAAAAAAAAAAAAAGTGGAAAAGATTAAGCAGGGAGGGTAGAAGAGATGAGGGAGATGAGGAGGCATGGGCTTTCAGTTAACCAAATTGAAAGATACATAAAAAAAAGCAAATGAAACCCTACAACTATTGCATAATCTGATTTAAAATAGTTTGAAGGGCAATGCTGTGTCTCCATAACGCTGCCACTAAAACCTGCGGGCTACTTTAAAAAAAAAGACCCAGGGTCATATATGTGTTATCATCTTATGAGTTGTTGATCCCAGAGGCCACCAAATAGTATAGGCTTATGACCTGCCTCTTGGTTGCTGGTCAGAACCATGTGATAAGACTCTATATTGTAAAATACCACACATTTTGCTCTGTAGAGAGACTTCCTCCCTCCTGGCTAGCTGCCATAGTGCTGGAAGATACTGATAGAGAAAAGACAAAATGGTCTTATAACACTGTAAGCTCTACAAACTACAATGCCAATTTGCTAGGCAAACTATGATCGTTTGTGAAATAATGGTACCATTGTTAAGTGGGGAACCAACTACTCAGTGATTGGATTTGAGGAGGGAATCCATGCTGGTACTGTAAATTTGATGAAGATTTATCCATGAGGTGCTCATAAGCCTCACCAGGGAACTGACTCCTATTGTTTTGCTAAATAGACACAGCATCAAAGTGCCTTCCAAATATTTGTTTATGCCTGTAGACAAATACTTCTCTCAGCCTTAATTGCAGAAGTCTGTCTTGGCAGTAAACAGTGTTAACAAAGACTCCTGGATGCTAAAGTTACTTAGAATAAGTGACAATTGAATGTTCAACCCTACAAAAGATAGTAATACCACCCACTTAGAGGAAAGATTTAGTTTTTAATTTTATTTATTTGCATTTCCCTATGTATGTGTATGTGGGCAAACAAGGGTATCAAATCCCCAGAACCTGAAATTCTAAGTCCTTGTAAGATATCAGATGTGAGTATATGTACTCTTAATTGCTGGGCCATCTATCCAGCACCTATACCTCCTCCTTTGAGGCTAAGGGTCCATAACTCAAGTGGGGAAGGAATGTAAGGGAAAGAAGATATGGGAGAAAGTTAGCAAAATGTCATAAACTCCCACAAGCTGTGGTTGTCTCTACTGGATTCACACAAGAAGGAGCATGTCAACAGTCAGACATGGATGGAAGAGAGGCTCATGGTTCCCTTCTAAACTATAAATAGATTCTGGGAGAAGGAGAATCATTGCCTTCTGTTACATACTCATGAATAGGCAGGCCTGCTAGGCTCTACTGGATGGCTCCGAATTTAGTGATTTTCCATGAATCCTAAGTTAGTAACTCAAATATAAATTTATAAATTTAAACATTCTGCCACAGTGCAATCCATAGACATCATTTAACATTGGCTCCATGGCCCTGGTTAAAATCATTTTCTCACAAAACAAAACCAAAGGCATGAATGGACTAATAGCGGGGAAAGTAGATGACAGGGTTGAGAGGGAGCTCAGAGAGGGTATGGAGTAAGAGTAATCAGAATGCACTCTCTATGTGTGTGAAATTGTCAAGTAATAAATTAATTAATTAATAGTTGCTAAGAATATACTTAAAGATTTACATAGAGCTGCATACACTACTAATGTGAAGATCCAATATTGTCTAAATTTAGTCTGACAAGTGCCATTGCCTTAAAATAATACCATGTACATAAAATTCTAGAAAGTGTATACAAACACACTAATGAAATCCAGGGCTATAGGAGTGGATATCTGAAAGAAGGATTTGCAGAAAAATATGAGCAATCTGTTGTTATGGAGTCCAGCTTCTTAAAGAGTAACTGAATTTGGGAGTCAACAGATATTTGGAAACAAGAAAATGCTTCTGACCATAAAATAATAAAATGTTTAGTAGCAAATGTTTAGTGAATCTGAGGTTTGGGGGTTCAGGCACACACCTGTTGTATCATGGAACTTCATTACAGCATTTGTTTCTAAGTACACACCTTGTGCAGCTTGCAAATCAATTGATCTCGGGCCACACAATGTCAACAGATGCTGTCTGTTGGGCTCAGATGTGAGATATTGTATGCTGTGACTCATACTCTTTTTGACTTTATTTAAAAGGTTATCTCCTTACTAATAAACTGTGGTGTAATTACAGAAAACAAAGGCTTACAATATTTTCCTATAATCATTCCTCAGCATGTGAACAAAAATTAGTATGTTTTATCATTGTGGTTTGCTAGAATACCTGATTTTATAAATTAATATTTGAAGTACTAATTTGAATTGCATGAAAAACCACTAAGTTAATTTTGACTTGCTATTCGGGCAGAATTTCTAACAATTTCTGAAATGGTCTTACATATACTTCTGCTATTCTGTGCTGCATACACAAGCAATATTCTTGCCATTGTGTAGAATAAGAATAGAATGTTAATCAACTCTGAAAAACATTGATGATTCTTTACATCATGTAGTATAAAATTGTCATACAAAGTTCAGTACTACATGTAGAAATCAATGAACAAGTCGGGCGTTGGTGGCGCACGCCTTTAATCCTAGCACTCAGGAGGCAGAGGCAGGCGGATCTCTGTGAGTTCGAGGCCAGCCTGGGCTACCAAGTGAGCTCCAGGAAAGGCGCAAAGCTACACAGAGAAACCCTGTCTCGAAAAACCAAAAAAAAAGAAAAAAAAAAAAAAGAAAAAAAAAAGAAATCAATGAACAAATTCATCTTTTGAAATGCAAATTTGGTTTTGCTTCAATAAATGAAAAATATATGTAGAAAAGAATTGTTTTAAAATAAATTTCCTTATTATTTATTATTAGTAAGTGATTTAGCTGTTTTATACACACAGTCAACCAAGTTGCTTATATAGAGGATCAGCTTCTTATCCTAATTGTTAATAAGGCATCATGTGCTGTTCAAGGTTCTGTCGCTTTTGACAAAATCCCTGAAACGAACTAGTCGAAAAGAGAGATGATCTATGTTAGCTCATGGTTTCTGTACTTTCAATTCATTGTCACTTATACCCAGAGCACTGCAATAAAGTATGGCAGTATCTGCACATGACAGGCAGAGCAGAGAGAGTTCTAATCAGTCCCCTCACAGCCAGTGGCCACCTCCTCCTGAGGATGCACACCCGCCTCCCCACCCCTACAGCCGTCTGCAGGAGACTAAGTCAACACAGGAGTGTGTGGGTACATTTTTAGATGCGGTCTGCAGTGAACTCCCACTGCCATAGGTACTTCATCTTTAATGCCCCATAGCTGCCTGTACTACAGGTGAATCTGCTTATGAATCATTGTTTAAAAATCAAAATCAAGGGCAGGGGATGGAGATGAAGTGAAATGCTAGCTGTTCAAGCAGAAGGACATGAGTTTGAATCTGCAGCATCCAGATAAGAAGCTGTGTCTGGTGGTTTCTGGTGGTTCATCCCTGTAATGTTAGTGCTGGTGAATTGGAGGCAGATCCCTTGAGCTCACTAGCCAGACAACCTCATCAAATTGGTAAGCTCCAGTTCACTGGAAGACGTGGCTCAGAAATCAATGTGGGCAGCGATTGAGGATGAAACCTCACATTTACCTATGGTTTTCCCAGAACGTGGACATACATGTATGTGGTCTAGTACACATATAGGCACACTCTCATGAGAATATGTACACATGATTATACCACATACACACACACACACACACACAGCACAAATCCACAGTAGCTAAGCAGAGGACTTTAGAAATCAAACTAATTACTATTATTGACATCTCAAAAATAAAACAAAACATGTTTCATGTGCTTTCTGAGCTTGACTCTATGGTCAGAGTTCATGGAATAGTCTAACATAAAAATCATAGTTCTGTCTTATTAAATAAACTGAATGTGTAAACAAAGCAGCAGTGATGGCTTTCTTTCCAGCTTCAACACCTCTTTGAGAGAAATTGGAGTCATTAAATATTTCTTCTGACACACATAGTTCTATGATAAATGTTAGCTAAAATAAATTTGTCCTTTATTGCCAAGCAACAGGCTCAATTATTCCTTTTATTTTACATTCGGTGCTTCTGGTTTGATTTTGTTTGCTTATTTGTTTTGCTTTGGGTTTTGATATTGTAAATATGGAAGTCCCTTAGATGAGGCCCTCGTCATGGCCTCTTCTCCATCTGCTCTTCTTTGAGAATATGGAATTCCAATGTGACTTCTGTCGTTCCTCAGCCAGGGTCACGCAGCAGTTCTGGAATCCTGAAAGTTCAGTTCCCCATGATACTACCAGGTGTCTTCCTTGTGCCATTACTGCATTCTGGGATCCAGACTCAAAGGTTTGACCCAGGATCACACTTCGTTCAAACTCACTGTTGCAGATCACCTATTTCCCCCCAATGCTTCTTGCACCATTCTCTCAGCTTCTTTACTTTCTGACCTCACTGCTCATTCCTCCACTCAGTCTACCTCTCACTGTAGATTGCTGCACGTTTTCCTGTGTCTCAGAGTGTGGCTTCGCTCAGTGTCTTCATGAGAAGCTCTGGGGCCACATCTCCTAGTTTGTCAGTAACATTTTTTTCCATCTACATTTACCTGAGGTGCTGTTTCCTAACATATTTATCTTGGCCTTACTGATCAAACAGACATCATTTCTGGTTTTGGTGATAGCAGAAAAATCTAGAAATTTGAAGTCTTCATTGCCCTCCCTTCTATAATTTAGCTACAACCAAAGATCTTCCAAATTTCCATTTTTAATATCTATAAATTTATTCCCCAAAGCAAACACTTATTATCTGATGCCCGATGCCTTTAGCAATATTTCTGTTTACAGGACAATCTCATGCTACTCCAATTATAATAAAATTGGCCTATTAACATTAACAAAATATCACATCTCTCATGGTAGGTCCCCAAGGAACATTACATACGTGACATATTCTAACTTCAGTTACATAAAAAAAAACTTTTTGTTCAGCTAAACAATCATGCTCCTTCAGGGACTAGTAGCACGGAACTTTATATATAATCATATTCTAATTCTTAAGCCAATTATCTTCTTCTAATAAGCTTAGCTCTTTATTGAGTCTTCCTGCTACGCACTTAAAGTATATTCACAGAAAAGCTACTGTTTTGTATCTTTTAAAATTCATTTATTTTACTTTTTGAGGTTATACTGAAAACATTCTCCCCTTAGTGCTCCTCCCTCCAAGTCCACCTATGTGGCCCAGCATTCTTTCTTTCAAATTCATGGCCTCCATTTTCATTGATTTTTGTTATATGACTATTACGTACCTATTACTAACTATATATAAGTACAACCTGCTCAATCTTTATAAAGTTATTGAATAACCAATTGGTGTGCTTCCTCCTCCTTGGGAAAGACTGTTTCTCCCATTCTAAACATTCTTTAGTTGCCAGTAGTTCTTTGTATATGGTTGAGACCTCCTGGGATTTTGCCCATCAACCTTAGTTTGTCTGTTGATGTCATTGTTCAGCAATATAGTCAGTAATGTTTATGGGTGTAGCTTCTGATATTCCTAGGAGTCAGTCCTACAACAAACTCTCTGTTCCTCTGGATCCTACAGTCTTTCCAGTCCATCTTCTGAAATTCTCACTTGGCCTTATTGGAGGCACTTGCGTTGTAGATGTTTCCATTGGAAATGGGCTCCCCAACTCCGCATTTTGATTGGATGTGGTTTTCTGTAATGATCTCTGTCTGTTGCAGAGAGAAATTTCCTTGACGATGGATAAGAAATGCACTTATCTGTGGCTATAAGAACAAATATTTATAATGTAGTTAGTGACTATGTTGGTTTAGTAAAGTGGTGGTTGTAAAGATTTTTATAAGATCCATGACTTCACTACTCCGGGTAGTTGGCTAGGTTTTCGTTATCAGGCGTGATTTCCCCCTTGTTGAGTGGGTTTAATCCAATTAGAGAACTACCAGTTACTGCCAAGCATGCATGCCACTACTACAATCTTGGGTTATAGTGCCATGCTGGTCATTGTTGTAGTTCATAATCATTAGAGCTTGGTAGGACTGGTGGTTGCTTCCCTCCTTTGGAGGCTTTCATAGCGATCTCTGGTATAATGAAAACTAGCCCTCAGTGAAAAGGTTTTTCAGGTCAGTTCCAGACCAGGGACCTTGGTGTCCTGTATCTGAGATGCACGTTATCTTCAGCAGTAGGGACTTACCTTCCAACTCTGAGATCCAAACAAGGGCAATAACAATAGTCCATAATATTTGGGAGTCTCTTGAACAGGCTAGTCAGCAACTCAAAAGAGAGAACTTCTCATCCCTTGTGTTGGGGTTTGTTAGATGGCTTTGACTCTTGGAGAGATTATTTTCAGCTCAAGTGGAAAAAATTCATTTAAACTATATACACACATGTATTTTAAATATATATATATATATATATGTTACATACATATAGTTTTATATATGTGTGTATATAACTCAGAGTTATATATAGGACAGGATTTTTAGTAGTATTAGTCTTGTGATTTTTTCCATCATCTTTACTGTTTATTTAATCTTCCCCCTTCTTACTTATCTACTTCTCCCTCCCAAAGTACAGTTCTCATCTTCATTTCCCTATTTTCCCCAACAGATTACTTATATGTGGATATCCGCTCTCTATCCATACTCCCTACTGTGGCAATGGTGTTTCAAATTCCTATTTCTGAAGTTACTCCAGATATGTACTGACATCTAAAGGTTTGGGGCTCAAAGACTCTAATGACGGAGAACACGTGACATTTGTCTCACTTATATTTATTCCTGTACTCAGTCACTTCTGTCCCTTACAGACCTTCAAAGTATACATAATTTTCAACTTCCTATACACAGTTTCAAGTGATTCTATATACAGTTTACCTTGTGTTCACAGTAATTTTTAATGTAAAATATTTTTATTGATTAATTTTTTTCATTTGTTTTGCATCCTGGCCAGTTTCTCCTCCCTCCTTTACTACCGCTCCCTTTCCCCACCTCCCCTCTGACCCCCGCATCCAACTCTTCTCTGTTTCTGTTCAGAAAGGAGCAGGCCTCCCATGGGTGTCAACAAAGCATGGCACATTAAGTTTAGGTAGGATTAAGCTCCTCCCCTTGTATTGAGGCTGGGCAAGGCAACCCAGTATGGTGGGAGTGCAAACTCATACAGCCATATTGGAAATCGAAATGGTCATTTCTTAGAAAATTGGTAATCAATCTATCTCAAGACCCAGCTATCCCAATCTTGAGCATATACCCAAAGGATGCTCAATCATACTACAAGGACACTTCCTCAACTGTGTTCATAGTAGCATATTCACAATAGCTACAATCTGGAAACAACCTAGATACCCCTGAGCTGAAGAATGGATAGAGAAATATGGTACATTTACACAATGGAGTATTATGGAGCTGTAAAAAAAAAAATGACATCATGAAATTTTCAGGCAAATGGATGGAACTAGAAACAATCTTCCTGAGTGAGGTCACCCAAACCCAGAAAGACAAACATGATATGTACTCACTCATAAGTGGATATTAGCTGTAAAGTCCATAGTAATTTTTTGATCTACAGTAATTTACTTTTCCTCTTACAATATTTTTACATGTTTTTCCCCATGTGTATCATTTTTGTATGTAGTCCTTTGTTCTCAAAATCTACAATACAATATTTAGCACACTGTTGATACAGTAAACAAATATATATATATATATATATATATATATATATATATATATATATATATGCTGAATATTGTGGCACAGCCCTGTAATTCTATCAGTGAGACATCTGAGAAAGAAGGATTGGTACCAAATTGAGGTCAGTTAAAACCCAAAGAATAACAAGAAAGCAAGCAAGCAAACAAGTAGTCTTGTATTGTTTGTTAATATATATATATATATATATTCCACATCCTTAGAAACGTACTTCAAAACCATGAGTTATGTCAACATTTGAAATGCTTTAAAATATATTATATTCAATATCATTTTCCCTTAGAGAGTTTATTAACTTTAACCCTATACCATTTCTTCCCTTGTTGTATGAACAGATCTGAACCACAACATTTTGTAAACATGCTGGTATCATTTTCTAGAGGAAAATGGAAGCCCCTGATTCAGAGCACTCCTTTTAGCAGGAGCGGTCTGCTACACCCTAATCACTCATTATAAATAATCTTGTATTTACTGATTTATGGTGCATGTCAGCCTAGAAAACATGAAACGAAATATAATCTTCTTTATGTAGAACTAATGAATCAGAGGGATGACATATTTCTTTTATAACCAATGTTTTTGTGTGAGCTGTTTTGAACTTCTGTGGCCACTGAAATATGAAATCCATCGGTAACAGAGGAGAAAAGAATATTTTTGGATGCTGTTCTTGATAGATTGGGAATCCTGAAGAAAAATGTATATAACTAAAATTCATTCTGCATCATGCCCTTAAGATTATTAATAAAGTTTTTTGCTATGTACGATGCATAATTTGCATAAATCATCATACGGGCCCAAGCATTTTTATTAATAAAAGCTCATTTTACCTATGTGGTTTTAGTCTAGAGAATAGATGTGATTCAGCAATATTTTAATACTGATTGCTTAAAATCTGAGATAAAATAAATTCCTTAAAATTTCTGTCAATACTGTAGGCAGCAGATATCTATAAATGCGCTGATAGCATATGATTTAATCTGCAACTTTGAAGTATAAAGTGTAAACTACTTCTGAGTATATTGCATGAAATAAATAGAAAGCTCATACTGCTGGGTGACATTTATTATGCTAGTTCATCATATAGAACACGAATATATTTAATAATATAATAAGCTTCACAATTATACAAATTACAAAATTTGGAGCTGGAAAGGAAGCTCAGTGTATAAAAGAATTGTCCACGCAGCCTACAACCTGAGTGCAACCTTTGGAACCCATATAAGAGAAGGGGAGAACTGACTCAAGCAAGTTGCCCTCTGACCTACAAATACATATGGTGGCATGGACATACACACACATACACACACATACACACAACATACACACACACAAATAATAAATGAATAATAATTATATGCAATCAATTCTGAATAATTTCCACCATTGAAATTATTTCTAAAACAACTAACTTTTTTGACAGACAAGCAGTCTAAGCTCACTGTTATTTTGTTAGCAGAAGAGAAATTCTTTTTGGCCTTTTTTTTCCTCCATGACCTTTTAATAGAAAGTCTGATTGCTGGGATTCTAGGAATTTTGTGTCACTTGGTTCAGAATCTCATAAAATGGTATGGAGTTTGATGCTATTTGAAGGAACTCCGGTTCATCTTCCCTGAAGCTTTGAAAATGAGAAGAAAAGCCTTTCCTATATTTGGAAGTGTCCTGGCAATGAGAAAAGGGTAACAAAAAAAATCACTGTGGAATGCTGTTTGTTTGATTCAAAAGACAGTCTGCTATTTTATGGGCCATTTTATTCTTTGACTGGCTTCCCTGGAGAGATTCAAATACAGAGGTTTGAAATACTCCAGGTTGAAAGGCGGAATATGTCAAGAGTATGGATCACTGAAGCAAGAGCTTCATCTTGCAGCTTAATTTTCTGCCTGGAGCACTCTACAAATGAACAGAGGCTTCTCGGTTACTGATGCTGCCTCAGACTCCAGGGGTGTCTGTGCATCTCCAAGGGGATCAAGACATTTCACCATACCGAACCTCCATGGGGAGGCTTCTCCTCAACAGATGCTTCTAACCAAACCTACAATTTTCTCTTTGCAAAGCTTTACATAGTTTTATTATTCTATAGCCTGAGCTCTGGAACGTAAGTTGTTTGCTGAACATCTTAAGCCACAGAGAAATCATCAGTCTCACTTCATAATGTACACTTAACACACGTATAGTTCTAGATCTGCTTACTCTAAACAATGGAGATCTGTGGTTTTTGAGTCTCCTGTATGTTTTAATGTCAACATTCTCTTGTTGCCTCCTGAGGAGAAAGCACAAGTGCTGACGTCTGTATCCACAGGTGTGTGAAATGATTCATAAACAGTTGTTTGGAAAGATCCAATATAGTCTATTTGCAAAATTTATTGGCCAGCAATAAATGTACTCCGTAACACTGTTACTGCACTGCATGACACAATGGAACAGTGGGGTTAAAGGTCAACATGAGACATATAAAAGAATCAGATTCATCATAAAATTTTCATCTCTTTTCCCACTGTAAAATTCTCTGGAAAAGAGATGGGGCCCAAACATCTTACTCTAATGTTGTTTCCAAAGAACAATCTTTCTAACCCACTTGCCAGCACAATGTGCTTTCTTAAAAGAAAAAAAAAGCCGGGCGGTGGTGGCGCACGCCTTTAATCCCAGCACTTGGGAGGCAGAGCCAGGCGGATCTCTGTGAGTTCGAGGCCAGCCTGGACTACCAAGTGAGTTCCAGGAAAGGCGCAAAGCTACACAGAGAAACCCTGTCTCGAAAAACCAAAAAAAAAAAAAAAAAAAGAAAAAAAAATGATTGATCAGGGTTTTCAGGCACAACCTCTTTGAATTATAAGATATAGGTTTAAATAAAAACATTAAAAATATGTAACACTATGGATTGGAAACCTTTAAAGGAAGATGGCCTATAACAGAGGGGAAACCACAAACAAAATTTAGATAATATTTGTTACAGACTGTTTTACAAAAGGCCAAAGTAAATCATGTAAGTTAATATTACCCATACTGTGGGAATCATAGCAAAGCTCAGGTCTAACTTATGTGGGCAAATGTAAAGGAAGGAGTACTGGGTAGGAATTCAAATTCTGTATATTGAACATGTAATAATGATGTGGGATGCCTGAAGGTGAAACATGAGATACAGAAGAAAAATTATAAAATGGATATCTTTCCTTATCTGGGGTCAATGGCCATTGGCATTATTTCAACTTTGCACATAATAATTTTTATTCATATTACTTATACATGACTTAATGTGTTTTTATCATGCACACAATATATGATACAAAAGATTTGTGGAGGGATAATGTATGTAAAAACTGAAAAATAGAATAAACACACATAGAATAATTACTCTAACTTTGGTGACTAGTCAAAATGTATTACAGCATCCCAAAATGTGATGTTATTTACAGCCAGCATTCATTACTATTATTTGCAAGCTGTAACAAGCTCATCAGTGTGCTTCCTTCTTTAATTTCTGTCCCAAATTCTCATTCAAAGGTTAGCAACAAGGAAAGCTGGGCTACACAGTAATTAATTTTTGAAGCTACATATTCATATTTTCTTTAGAACTAAAGTCTAAAAGAGCTTTCTCATCTCTCAGGGCATGTCCAGCGGGGCTCTGCTGCTGTTTCTATTTCTCTGCTGTCACAGGAACTTCGAGGCTCTTTTCACAGACAGGATTCAGAGATATCTAGCATAACCATGCTGAGTGTGCAAGCAGAACTCTGCCGAATGTTTAGCAGACATATAGATGCAGGGTTAATCTGTCATTCTGTGCTACAGAGAAGCCTGCCCTGTTGCCTGCCTTCCCCATTTCATCCTTGGGGCCACTTCATTTCAGTTCAAGTTGTCTTCTTGAAGTGTTCTCTGTTGTGTATTGATTCTGGCTGTCTACAGAGTGAAGAGGTTTCAATTGCGTTGCTTACACTGCTTACCAGGAGCAAGAAAGATGCCTCTCTATTTCACTCTTCCTCTCTGATTCACTTATATTGAGAACTCCTCATTTGCATAAGTGTAGATACAGCAACACAAAAATCATGGTGGGTGAAAATTTAAATTATTTTTACCGTAAAGTATTAAAAGTTAAAAGTTTACTAAAGTTTTTTTTTATTGGTTTTTTTTGTTGTTGTTGTTCATTTGTTTGTTTTACCTTTAGAGCAGTTGATACAGTAGAGAAAGATATATCTGGAAGCTTGAAATTTGAAAACCACATTTGGCTTGCTACAGGGTACCACTGTGGAATAGAACATCCAAGGACCATGACTTGGGCTGCCTCATTTCAATGTTTCTCATTTGTATCATAAAGTAAAGCTTTCCCAAGAGGCCTCCATCATCTTGATGGATATAATGGTGACCGTGTGCATGTCACCATTCCCACTGCATATAAATTTATATTCTGTTTTGTTTACTTAGACACACAAATGCCATCTCTTGGGAAGTTTCCTCAAACCAGGCACAGAGAGGAGGCAATTTCATTCTGCCTTTCCAATATGGCTCCTTGTACTGTGCTGTCTCTGCTTTAACTGGGTGGAGAGTCTCTAATTCAGAGCTGTCTCCCCAGGAAAGACATTGAAGCCAGCATTGGCATCTATTTTTCCACATCACTGAGGATGTATTGTTTAATATGAGGGAATTTATGAATTATACTTGCTGTTCAAGGTTTTGGAAAAATCACCCATGTGACATGGGATATAGAAAAACAAGGTTGAACATTCTTTTAAATGGATGTTTTGGAGAGAAGCATGAAAATGAATGAAGTCATTCTTTACCTTCATACTCGTTATTACTACCGTTCCAGGCTTCACTGAATGCCTAGTCCCAAACCAAGAAAAATTGTTTGATTTTCAAAGAAGAGAAAAATCAGTGATCAAATTCTATAGGGGTAGCAGATCTATGTCATCTGTATAGTTGGTAATATATATACATAGAGTAAGTTCTTTATTAAGTAAAAATACTTTCTAGTTTGCTGAAGAAAATCACTGAGCACAAAAAACCTTTCTCACTTATAGAATACTGATTGAGTATTAAATTATATAATTAGTCTACTACTTAATCTACAGATATTTAGGTCCACATAGTTACAATATTCTGATGTCAAAAGTAGCTTTATCTTGAACTTTACTATAAACATTTACAGGATGCAATGGGTACAAAGTGGCTCTTATTTCTCACAATCAAGGTTTAGCTTGTTTTATAAAACAAGCTTTGACTAATAGTTCACTACTAATGAAATAAGAGCAAGTGTGATGAACAATGAAGAGGAAAATTGAGAGAAGGGAAGCAGATGGGTAGGGAGGGAGAACTTGGCTCAAACATTCGAATCTGGAGAAGAGATCTCTGCAAGGTAGAGATTTCAAAATGCCAGTGCAATAATTCCACATGAAACTGAGGGCCAGAAAGTCATGAAGATGATAGAGTAAATCACAATCCAAAATGAGATATTTCCTAGAATGATCAGTCAGGCAGAAGACCAAAGGGCGGAGATTTTAATATACTCTATCTCCCAGTACAAAATTAAGTTGAGATAGGTTACAAATATGGTATAAACTGGCACACACCAATGAACTTTGTGATCTCTCACTTAGTAGTAAAACTTAATCTAATTCAATATTGTGCATCTTGAACAAGTTGTGCAGTCACATGAAAACAAATGGATCTTCATTTATTATATCAATATAGTCCCACTCAGTAGTCTACACCACCAGAATAGTGGATGGTAGCAAAAAAACAAAAAACAAAAAACAAAAGCCCATTATCCTCTTAAACAAGTTATTCCTGTGGCCTCACCCTCACTTCAGAACTTATCCTAGATTCACAAACATTCACGAAATCTTTGAACTTTAAGACATTCCTTCAGTGCACATATTTATTCTCTTCTTGAATTATCCAAAATATTTTTGTTGTTCCATCACATATTCTAATCAATATATATGTACTTATAAATACTGAAAATATTAAAAAATAAAACAATTCCTATAGGAAGTGAGCTCTGATCTCTGAAACATTAGCTTCCCTTCAAGAGTCCCATGCTTGAGACTGATATTAACACCAAGCAAATGTATAGCACCTTACAGAGCGTCTAGGGAAAACTCCACACGTGCTTAATAAAACAGAATGCATGAAATACAGAGCAATCTAATGAAATACAGGGTAGTGTGTGTAATTTCCAGCAAGTACTATATATTTAAAAGTGCATCCTGCTGTAAAAGATTGTGCACAGTGTACAGTTGTAAGACCCAAATCTGGGATCACGGCTGAGAAGCTATTGTCCTAAGGAATTTAGGTAAATACCATAGTGAATACTTAGTATGTTTTCTGTAAATGGAATTTTTTCACTTGAGAGACAGCATTGAGATAAAGATTTGCTTTAGATCTTATCCCCACATCTAACACTTACTGCCCATATGAGTTTTAGCAAAACACCTCTCTAAGATGCAGTGGCTTCATTTTGTAATGAAAAAAAAACCTTGTAAAACCAAAACAAGCCTTACTACTTTATCATTTTACATTTTTATGAGTTGAATAAACAACTAATATATTCATTGTTTATCTGTATAGTAGTTTCTCCCACATATACATTTTAAGCACTATGGTGGTTTGACAGAAAAATGCCAAAAAGACATGTATATCTACAAAAGTGCACCTAATGAGAAACAGAACCAGGCAGTGGTGACACACACCTTTAATCCCAGGAAGTAATATGGCAGGACACAGAAAGGTATATAAGGCGTGAGGAAACAGGAATCCTCTTGAGGCTGAGGATTTCATAGAGGTAAGCTAGTGGCTGGCTGTTCTGCTTCTCTGATCTTTCAGCTTTCACCCCAATATCTGGCTCTGGGTTTTTTTTTTTATTATGAGACCTTTTAAGATTCATGTTACAGAGAGTTCTAATAGTTCTTGTTTTGTTTGTTCTTGTTTGTTACTCAGGAGACCTGGTTCTTCCTGAGTCATGACAACTGTGCTTTGACAGAAAAGCTGAGAACGGTTCTTGTTTCCCTTTCTCCATGATTACTTCCTTTTGTAAATAATACATGAGAAGTTTGTTTTGTAAATAATACATGAGAAGTATATAATCCTCATTATAGTTCATATAATATGTATTTCCCATTTAATCTTAACTCAATCAGGAGGAACATTTCTTATAATAGGAGCAGACAAGAGAAGTATACACAGCATCCAGTGACGTCTCCACAGGCAGGCATTCCTCCTCTGATCTTCTTGTTTGCTTTAGCTTTAAGCCCCCCAAAACATCGGGGATGTAAATGACAGGTATAGCACTAAGCTTGGACATTTTTGTATTTAATTTTCCTTGAATTCTGACTTTGAAAAGAAATCATTAATTTCTCTGGAGAGGAATGAAAAGGCAATTATTATTAGAAAAGCATGATTACACATTGGAGATTCAAAACATATCAGCATCAAATCTCAACATGAATATAAATTCCTATGCTTTTGAGTACTCTTATATGTCGTTGGCTTTCCTATTTTTTTTTCTAAAATGTCTTCAAATTCACCATTATAATTTTATGGTATGTCACACTCTAAGATAAGTGGAGTACCTCTGTGGGATACATTTTACCCAAGAAGACAAATAGAAAATTAATAGTCTTCTGTTATGATGACAAATACATATTAGTGTATCTAAATTAAAAGTGTTAGCTGTATTTTTTGACATCTGTGTTTAACTGAGTAAATAAGCTTATATACATCTATTTTCTCTACACTTTGTCTATCTAATATCTATATCCATAATGTCTGTATAGGTGAAAAACGCATTCCCACTACTCATTTCTATCTATATTTTGAAAATAAAAAATACAAGTAAAAGTCCCCCTAAATTATATTTAGCCATATACTTATAAGCATCTTAGAGACACAAGTTTGTTTGTTTGTTTGTTTTCAATTATAGGTATAACTAAGAAGCGCCTTTTCTGTTTGGGTAGCACGTTCCCTAGTGACTCTGTTGTTAATCCCATTGGGCCCAATTTAAAACTATGGACCCATGTTCTTATACACTGAAAAAAGCAATATATCACTTTTTAAATGTACTTCTCAAAAAAAATTCAACCCATAGGGAAAAGACGGTAGGACTGAAAAAACAGAATGTATTTCCCTCAGCCAATATTTTTCAAGGTTTTAGAACCAATATATCTCTAATTTATTTATGATTGTTAAGGTGCTGGAAAATAGTCCATGAGGACATGTATAATATTCTCATTCTCTTTTGGGAAAATACCATTTGTATCAAGTGCTAGATTCTACTAGAGTGATATCAAATAAATGAGGAAGGATGCCATATTGACTAGGCAGGTCTTCTTTCAGCAAAATGCTGTGCTGGTTTCCTTGTATTCCTAGAACTCTTGTTTCACAAAATTACTGCACACGTAGTTCTTATTTCTGTTTTCCAGATGATGCTGACCTTTCAGTGGTCTCTAAATAACTTCCTAACTGACTCCCTAAACCGCAATTTTTCTCATGAACAAAACTTATTCAAATCTTGCCTACTATTCTTTCTACAAACGTTGCTTCAAGTAATTTGCATACATTTGCTTCTTTACATACTGTAGCAATTATTTAATGACTCCTTAATTAATGCTAAGGGGCACTTCATCTAGAACGTCATGCATCTGTCCATTTTGAATCATCTTTGCAAAAGGGTTGTTACAATTTCATTCTCTGTCCCATTTAATTTTGTTCAGAGCACTTACGTATTTCTGGGTTTATTATGTGGCTGCTGTGGAGTCTTTTCATATTACAATGATCATGTGTCTTTCAGATGAAGTGTATGCAACCTGACAACAGAGACTGTATAAAATATTGTCTTGTGTATCTAGTATCTAAAATATTCCTTGAAAGAGTGTGGTATTAATGAAATAGTTGTAATTGACAGGACAATGAAAATGTGTACAATAATCCTATTTACTATAATAGAGATGTTAGGTTGTCTTTAAATCTGTAATGATTTCTGGCTACCAGCTGGTAGATAGCATTTCTTAGACATTCAAATTACATAAACTCAGAAAGTTTTACACTAAAGGTCACCATACAGGCTGAGACATAGACATACTTATTTCCAGTGCACTGGTTTAAGAGGAATTATTGCATCGAGCCTTTCACTAATTCTTAAATTTGTTTTTGTTATTAAAAATTGTCACTGGAGACTTACAAAAGGCCAGTATTATAATCCTATCTTAATTTAAGACTGTGAAAACAAGGTTGCTCACAAAATGTAGTTAAAAAATTATACATGAATTCAACTATAATAATATTAGTTTTAGATTTTTTTGTTTTTGTTTTTGTTTGATTTCTTTTTTAAACAGGGTTTCTCTGTGTAGCTGTGCACCTTTCCTGGAACTTGCTTGGAAGACTAGCCTGGTCTCGAACTCACAGAGATCCGCCTGCCTCTGCCTCCTGAGTGCTGGGATTAAAGGCATGCACCACCACTGCCTGGCTAGTTTTAGATTTTTAATGAAAGTGAAATAAATGCAATTTCTTATTTACTATTAGTGTTAAACATATTAATCAGGCTCATAAATAGAATTTAATCATGTAATAAAATAAAAAAGTATAAATGCTATTGTTTTTCATGATGTTTGGTGTGAAGAAATTGGTGTGCCTTTTATTTAACTGTATACTGCATCATGTTCTCCAGCTATATTTATTTGCAATACTAAAAGTTAATTTTAATGACATAACAGCTTTTAAAAGCAGAGTCTCACATAGATCAGTCTGGCCTTGGATTTGCTATATTGCTGAAGATGACCTTGAAATTCTGATCCTCCTGCCTCCAGCTCCCAAGTTTGTGACTACAGGCATATACCACTGAGGTTAGTTTATGTGGTGCTAGGAACAAATCTAGTACTTTGTGCACTCAGAGTAGTCACTTCACTGAACTATCACATACGTTACAGCTATTTTTTTATTTTATGTTATAATTTAATTTAATTTTACATATCAACCACGGATTCCCTTTTTCTCCCTTCTCTTGCCCCCCCTCCGCCTTCCCCCCAGCTCACCCCCCATTCCCTTCTCCTCCAGGACAAAGACTCCCCTGAGGATTGAGTTCAACCTGGTAGATTCAGTCCAGGCAGGTCCTGTCCCCTCCTCCCAGGCTGAGCCAAGTGTCCCTGTATAAGCCCCAGGTTCCAAACAGCTAGCTCATGCACTGAGAACAGGTCCCGGTCCCACTGCCTGGATACCTCCCAAAGAGATCAAGCTAATCAACTGTCTCACCCATTCTGAGGGCCTGATCCAGTTGGGGGCTCCTCAGCCATTGGTTCATAGTTCATGTGTTTCCATTCATTTGGCTATTTGTCCCTGTGCTTTATCCAACCTTGGTCTCAACAATTCTTGCTCATACAAACCCTCCTCTTTCCTGCCAAGTGGACTCCTGGAGCTCCCCCCGGGGCCTGGCCGTGGATCTCTGCATCCAGTTCCCTCAGTCATTGGATGGGGTTTCTAGCACGACAATGAGGGTGTTTGGCCATCCTATCACCAGAGTAGGTCAGTTCGGGCTGTCTCTCGACCATTGCCAGTAGTCTATTGTGGGGGTATCTTTGTGGATTTCTGTGGACCTCTCTAGCACTTTGCTTCTTCCTATTCTCATGTGGTCTTCATTTATCATGGTCTTTTATTCCTTGTTCTCCCTCTCTGTTCTTGATCCAGCTGGGATCTCCTGCTCCCCTAAGCTCTCTTTCCCTCGACCCTTGCCCTTCATTATCCCCACTCATGTCCATGTTGTTCATGTAGATCTCATCCATTTCTATGTCATTGGGTGATCCCTGTGTCTTTCTTGGGGTCCTGTTTTCTAGGTAGCCTCCCTGGAGTTGTGAGTAGCAGTCTAGACAACTTTGATTTATATCTAGTATCCTCCTGTGAGTGAGTACATACCATGTTTGTCTTTCTGAGTCTGGGTTACCTCACTCAGGAGGATTTTTTCTAGATCCATCCTTTTGCCTACAAACCTCATGATGTCACTGTTTTTCTCTCCTGAGTAGTATTCCATTGTGTATATGTACCACATTTTATTTATCCATTCTTATGGAAAAAAGAAAGCATCTTCAACAAATGGTGCTGGCATAACTGGATATCAACATGTAGAAGGCTGCAAATAGATCCATATCTGTCACCATGCACAAAACTGAAGTCCAAGTGGATCAAAAACCTCAACATAAATCCAGTTACTCTGAACCTAACAGAAGAGAAAGTAGGAAGTAGTCTTGAACGCATTGGCACCGGAGATCACTTCCTAAATATAATATCAGTAGCACAGACACTGAGAGCAACAGTTAATAAATGGGACCTCTTGAAACTGTACTCCCTGAAACCTTATATTTAGATGACATTCTTATCCCTTCAATGGCAGTGAAAGTCATATTAAAGTAAGGTTTCCTTAAAAAACATTGCATATTTCATTTATGGACTTTTCTTCCTGTTTTGATTCATTCATATGGATATCTTTCATCAAATGTTTGGTAATCTTTAATTTTACATTCATACTTTACAAGTAATTAGAAAGCACTCATTATAATCTATCAGTTTTTTTTTGGTTTTTTTTTTAATTTATTCTATTTTATTTTACAATATAATTCAACTTTACATATCAGCCATAGATCCCCCCGTTATCCCTCCTGCCACCCCGCCCCCCTCTCCCCAGCCCACCCCCCATTTCCATCTCCTCCAGGGCAAAGACTCCCAGAGGATTGAGATCAACCTGGTGGACTTAGCCCAGGCAGGTCTAGTCCCCTCCTCCCAGGCTGAGCCAAGGGTCTCTACTAAGCCCCAGGTTTCAAACAGCCAATTCATGCACTGAGCACAGGACCCGGTCCAGCTGCCTGGATGCCTCCTAAACAGATCAAGCCAATCAACTGTCTCACCCATTCAGAGGGCTTGATCCAGTTGGGGGCCCCTCAGCCATTGGTTCACAGTTCATGTGTTTCCATTCGTTTGGCCACTTGTCCCTGTATTCCATCCATCCCTGGTCCCAACAACTCTTGCTCACATAAACCCTCCTCCTTCTCGCCAATTGGACTCCCGGAGCTCTACCCGGGGCCTGACCGTGGATATCTGCATCTAGTTCTCTCAGTCACTGGATGGGGTTTCTAGTATGACAATTAAGGAACAAGGATGAGTAGACGGCTATTCACAACACCAGGGAGGCTACCTGGAAAACAGGACCCCAAGAAAGACTCGGGGATCACCCAATGATGGAGAAATGGATGAGATCTACATGAACAGTCTGGACGTGAGTGGGGGTAATGAAGGGCGAGGGAAAGAGAACTTGGGGGAGCGGGAGATCCCAACTGGATCAAGTACAGAGAGGAAACACAAGGAATGTTCATGATAAATGAAGACCACATGAGAATAGGAAGGAGCAAAGTGCTGGAGAGGCCCACAGAAATCCACAAAGATGCCCCCACAATGGACTGCTGGCAATAGTCGAGAAATAGCCCGATCTGACCTTCCCTGGTGATAGGATGGCCAAACACCTTAATAATCTACCAGTTTTAAGGTGAGGAGTTTGGCATTTAGTGCTCACAGCTATGCTAGATGGTGGTAAGGTTAGATAATCACTAATTTAAGCATTATTTTAAGAAAGACTAGTATGGAAGTATTTAATGTGAAAGATCAACATCTAAACATATTGACCAGCTTCTTCAAGAATATTTACTCAATTTTTATAGATTGTTAATCTGGGGTATGAATGCTTATTAAAGTGTCTTGCTTCCAATATTCCAGGTATATAACAATAGGAGGAATCAGTTTTTCTAAGATTTTTCAATAAATTCATTGGTTATTTCTGCCCTTCAACAGAACTGGGGGTTTCTCAGACCAGACTTCCTTGAGAGTCTTCAATAATTTCATCTTCCACTTTTTAGTGATATCCCGACTTCTTTCTAAGTTGTTGACTTTTAATTGTTTCCTAAAGCCAATGCTGCTGTCTCAGTTGGGATTTCTATTGCTGTGAAGAGACACCGTGACCACAGTAATATTTATAAAGGAAAACATTTAATTAAGACAGGCTTACAGCTCAGAGGTTTAGTTCATTGTCATGGTGGGAGGCACGGTGGCATGCAGGCATACGTGTTGCTGTAGAGAAAGCTGACAGTTCTATATCCAGATCCAAAAGCAGCAAGAAGAAATTGTGAGACATTCTGCCGAGCTTGAGCTTTGAAACCTCAAGCCTGCCACCAATGACACATTTCCTCCAACAAGGCCACACCTCCTAATAGTGCCAGTCCCTATGAGTCTATGGGGGCCACTTTCTTTCAAACCACCACATTCCACTTCCTGGCCCCCACCGGCTGGTAGCCATATCATAATGCAAAACTGCATTCAGTCCAACTTCAAAAGTCCCCATAGTCTATCACAGTGTCAATGTTTAAAATCCGAAGTTTAAATTCTCTTCTGAGAATCAGGCAGTATCTTAACTGTAATTTCCTATAAAAATCAAAATGAAAAGCAGATCACATACTTCCAATACACAATGGCACAGGATATACATTACCATTCCAAAAGGGAGAAAAGGGAATATAGTAGGGAAATACTGGACCAAAACAAGACCAAAACCAGATGGACAAATTCCAAACACTGCATGCCCATGTCTGATGTCAAAGTGCTCTTCATTTTTCCCACTACTTTCAGCTTTGTTGAGATATTTATCTTTCTTGTGGGCTTATTTCACTCCTTGTTAGAAACTCTCCTCAGGCTGTATTCCATGGCTCTGGCTTCTCCAATGTTTTGGAATCTTCAAAGCAATCCACGCTTTACCTCCACAGCCTCACACAATGTCTTTTCAAGGCCCCATCCAGGGACACCCCTGACACATGCCTGTCCTCAAAGACATCTTTAGCTGTGTATGGAGATTCCACAACTCTTTACTTCTGTCCTTGATGTGAAAGTCAGGACCATGTGGCAGAGACTACCAAGTTCTGCCACCTCCTGGTGCTAGAACGTGGGCCCTTTGTTCAATTACATCTTTACCAGCTTTTTGTTTTGGATGGTTTCCTTCCCTGCCGAAGGTTGACTGTACTGGATCCCACTCTATAGACCAAGCTGACCACCTGCTTCTGTTCCACAAATGTGGAGATTAAAGGTGTATGCCACCACCACCTGGCCATAAGCTTTTCTTAACTTCTTTTCACTTACCCTTAATTTCTCTTCATAAGTAGGAGTCTTAGCTGGGTGTGGTCTTGATCTGAAGTCACCACTCTCTTTCTTCCACTTTAATCTATTTTTACTTCCCAGTGCCCCTATTCTCCTCAAAATGTGCATTCTGCATTTTCCCTTGTTCAGCTTGTTCCTTTTCATTATAAATCTGCGTAAGTGTAAGTACTTATACCCACACAACAGAATCAATATTAGGCTGCTTTGAGATTTCCTCTGCTAATGCCAATTAATCCAAAACTCTTTAATTTAATCTCAGATAGTGTAACACGAATCTTAAAAGGTCTTATTAATAAAATCAAACCTGAAGCCAAGTATTGGGGTGAATGCTGGAAGATCAGAGAAGCAGAACAAGCCACAGCTTCCTCCACTGATCCTATTTCCTCAGACTGGAAGCCTTTGTGTCCTCATCAGAATGGATCTCAGCTGAACTGCTGCTCAAAAGCCTAAAAGCTTAACCAACTCTAGTTCCAGGTCCTTATGTCTTATATAACTTTCTGCTTCCTGCCATCACTTCCTGGGATTAAAGGCGTGTGTCACCAAGCCTGACTGTTTCTAGTGTGGCTTTGAATTCACAGAGATCTGCCTCCAGAATGCCAGGATTAAAGGTGTGTGTGCCACCATTTTTTTGGCCTCTATATCTAGTGGCTGTTCTGTTCTCTGACTCTAGATAAGTTTATTAAAGTGCACAATATATTGGGGGACACAATATCACCACAAGACAGACTTTTCAGACAAAGGCAAAAAGCAGCCACATTGTTCATCAAAATATCATAAGAACAGTCTCTAGGGTAAATATAATAAATATTATTCTCCAGTCTCCAGGCCTCAGAAACCTCCTCAGAAACCTCTTGAGTTGAGCTCTCACAGCTAAATCACCCTCAGCACCACTGTCTTCCATGCTCCTACTGGTATGGCCCATTAAGCCACACTTAGAATGTCCAATCACTTTTCTAGCCTGAAGTCTCAAAGTGTTCCACATTTGTCTAACAAAGGCATGGTGGGACCTATCACAACAATACTCTATTCTCTGCTACAAACTTCTGTCTTAGAGTTTCTATTGCTGTGGAGAGACACCATGACCTTGGCTATACTTATAAAGGAAACATTCATTTGGGGATGTCTTACAGTTCAGAGCCCACTGTCCATTGTTCATTGTCACTACGGTGGGAAACATGATGGCACACAGGCATACATGGTTTTGAGAGATAGCTGAGAGTTTTATATACACATCAAAGGCATCAGGAAGAGACTGTGGACACTGGGCCTAGCTTAAGCATCTAAAACCTTAAATCCCACCACCAGTGGCACACTCTGTGGGTCCCTTTTTTCTTCATGGTCCATTGGCCACCAGTCCATGAGGACAAAGAGGCAGAAGCATTGACAGAGAGCTTTGTACAGCCTGTGAACATGGCAGAAATAGCCCTCCTAGTGAAAGCTTCATTGAGGCAGCTCAACTTTATTCCAGGGTGAGGGGAGATGGAAAGGATGGGGCAGAGGCTGGGGCATCACCTAATTTGCACTAAACAGCATGTTCCTATCATAAAGCTCCTAGTACAACTCTGATTACCATTGGGCAGCGGGGGGGGGGGGGGGAAGCTTCTGCAGGGGACCATGTGAAGGGTCACACTAGAGATAAGTCAGGCATTGAGGCATAGAGACATTCTTCAGATAAGGTCAGATAGATAAGAGAAAGCTCCCTCCAAGGTGATGGAGCCCTCAATGTTGCTGAGGTTGGAGAGAGATTCCGGGCCACATTAGACTGCAGCTTCTGACCAGCAGGACCTCTCAACACATTTCCTCCAACAAAGTCACATCTCCTAATAGTTTTACTCCCTATGAGTCTATGGGGGCCCTTTTCCTTCAATTCCACCACAGTTGCCAAAGCTCTCGCAGTCTTCTTTGCTATAGTTTCAGTTTCTTTCTTTTTCAAGTTTTTTGAGGACTTGGAACATCGAATATATAAGTGTATGAAATAATTGTGCCATGCTGACTTACTTGTATGTTTATCTTAATTTATTCATATTTGTCTCTAATATTCTAGCTTTATATGCCAAGCTACGAATTTTAATGTAGGAAATTGTTCACCTCTTTGAAGAATACTTTAAAATTTTTCTTTTTATTTATGTTTATTTACTCTTTGAAATTTTTATACATGTATACATGTATCTTAATAATATCCACCACCAATTCCCTCCTCTAGCTTCCTCAGTGACAGAATCCTCCATTATATCTCCCTTCCAACTTCATGCCCTCCTTTTATGTTTATTTATTTGTTTGTTATGGTAATTCTTACTGATTGAGTACAGTTATCATTGGTCATATGTACATGGCCATCCATTGGGACATAGGGAATCGACCAATGTCTATTCCTAAAGAAACATCACTCTTTCTTTTGTAGCAGTAGTCATGGTATGTGCTTATACTAACATTCAAACCCTGAAACATGCGCCCACACATATATTTAAACCACACACATGCACATGAAATTAAGGGAAAAGAAGTAAATCTCATGAGTTTATCACTCTATATAGCTGTGAGTCTAGAACTGCAACTGTCATGGCAAGTCCAGAGAAATGCAATTCAAAACACTTCTTCCCATCCTCTGACTTTTACCACCTACTATTCCCCAGTGTTCCACAGTCCTTGGGAGGGGAGTCATTATGGATCTTGCATTCACCACTGAGCACTCAGTTACTTATTGTAAGCACTTTGAACAGATCTGCATTAACCACTACCCACGGCAGTAAGGAGATCCTCTGGTCAAATTTGGGAGCAGCACAAATAGTAGCCATGGTTTCTGGCTGTTACTTATATTCTGATAAAATCATTATTACGTTCTTCCCTTTCTTTCTAGTAATACGTGGTGCATTGAATTATTCCTCTGTTTCTAGCCTGTAAAATGTGATGAAAAGGTATATATATATATATATATATATATATATATATATATATATATATATGTATATTTTGGTTTTTCGAGACAGGGTTTCTCTGTGTAGCTTTGCACCTTTCTTGGAACTCACTTGGTAGCCCAGGCTGGCCTTGAACTCACAGAGATCCGCCTGGCTCTGCCTCCCAAGTGCTGGGATTAAAGGCTTAAAGGCGTGCGCCACCACCGCCCGGCGAAAAGGTATAATTTAACTCTATTGAATGGTTTTACACAACATGCATGGTCAAATATCCATTTTTGAAGACTTACACAGACATAAAATTATGTGAAATTCACATGTAAATGTTTTGGTATAAGTACCAGATAACAGAAAGGCTAATAGAATAAAGTCTCTACCTGACATACAGCACACAGGCTGTAAAAAAGGCACACATTGTACTCTCTGGTCATTTTTTTTTTGCCACTGATGACAAAAATATTAAAATATAAAAAATGTATTCTCAATAATTGTCACTTAGATATTTTCAACATCTTTGGCATGGCTGTTCTTTGTGGGAAAACCAAATTTTTTTTCTAGATTTTTTAATCAAAATGTTTAAAGACATTGAACAAGTGTAAGTACTATGATGTTACATTTACTTTGTGTTTGTGTGTGTGTGTGTGTGTGTGTGTGTGTGTGTGTGTGTGAGCATGTGTGTAAGTGTGTTTTAGGAGTAAGTGTTAGTATTAGTGCAAGTATGTGACGGTGATGCTGAGAATGATGACTTTCCCATGCTATTCAATGAAGTCTTTTCTCTCAATTAAGCACATAGATCTTGCCAAAAAGGCTAGAGTATATTCCAAAACTCTGAAGATTAGTTTCTCTGGTTATATATTCTGTTTGATGAAATAAACCAGTACAATCAAAATTGTGAAGTTTCATAAATATAATTACACTCAATTTCAAATCTTATTTTCACTTTTGAATGTTCTGTTTCACTGCAACATTTCTTTATAAAATTAATAAGAATTACCTATTCCATAATTGTAGAAATTTTATAGCTGTTGAATGAAATTGAGTGCTCTACAAATAGAAGATGAAGAAAACTCATTTTTCCCTAACATGTGGCAGATGAAGATTCAGATTTAGTAATAGATTTAATAAGTAATTTGGAGGCACAAATTATATGTCAACCATGATATGAGTAAGTTCTTCTGTATACCTCCAATTATCATACATTGTTACAACACAAGAGTTGCCAGTGACACTGTTCCAAGAAGTGTGTAATTAAATCTGACTTCACAATTTACTACACTCTCAAAGGAAGAAAGTGTGTACTTTCTTTAGTTCCATTGTTATATTGTCCTTTGAGATGTCATCTACATTTTTGTGGTTTTTTTCTTTCCTTTCTTTCTAGTAATATGGGTGCATTAAATTATTCTTCTGTTTCTAGTTTATAAAATATGATTAGAGGGTATATTTACTCTATACAATTATATTAAAATATTTTATACAGAATGCATGATCAAATATCCATTTTTAAAACAACTGTACACAAAAATAGAGGTATGTGGAGTACACATATAAATGCTTTGACGTATGTACCAGAAAACAGAAAGGTTCATAGAATCAAATCCCCACCTTAAATAAAGGCACCAGGCTGTATAAGGGACATATGTGTATTCTCTGTTAATGCTTCTCTTGCCACCAAGGACAAAAATAATAAAATGTAAAAAGACATATTCTCAATAATTATTATTTAGATGCTTTTCAACATATTTGGCATGATTTGTTTTTATGGTCAAATTAAACTTTTCAGATGTTTTAATCAAAATGGTTAAAAACACTGAACAAGTGTAAGTATTATAATTTTACTTTTACTTAATTGTTCACCTGGATGTATAAACCAAGCATGTTTCTATAATAAATTTGTTATGGTCACTTTAGATTTACAAAGGAAAACTTCAGATACAGCTCCTGAGTGAGACTGAAATGGTGGATGCTAATGTGGTGGTATTGTGTTCCAAAATATTGTGTACCTTAATAATCTTATCTGGGGTCAGAGACGGAACAGCCACAATATTAAACAGAGGTTAGGCAGTGGTAGCACACGCCTTTAATCCTAGCATTCCAGAGACAGAAATCCCTCTGGATCTCTGTGAGTTCAAGGCCACATTGGAAATGGCCAGGCATGGTGACACAGCCTTTAATCCCAGAAAGCCAGCCTTTAATCCCAGGGAGTGGTGGTAGAAAGCAGAAAGGTATATAAGGCATGAGGGCCAGAAACTAGAAGCCTTTGGCCTGGAGAAGCATGTGGCTGGTTAAGCTTTCAGGCTTCTAGCAGCAGTTCAGCTGAGACCCATTCTGGATGAGGACTCAGAGGCCTCCAGTCAGAGGAAACAAGACCAGCTGAGGATCCGGCGAGGTGAGATAGCTGTGGCTTATTCTGTCTCTCTGACCTTCCAGTGTTCACCCCAATAACTGGCTCAGGTTTGATTTTATTAATAAGACTCTCTAAGACTTCTGCTACATGCTAACTTTTCTTTTTTAGTTTTACAGTGAAGATTACACATCTCTTGAGGTCTTCGGCACTGAAAAAGGGTGGGAATTTTACTAAACAAAGTTCTTCTTGTCTGTCTTCATGATGAAGTTGTTGGTCTGTTAACATCTTAAAGATATAGGTAGGCATTTATATTAGCAGAAAATAGTGAGTTATAGAACCACAGTTTTGGTACAGGGAGGACAGAAAATGGGCTAATTCCCTTCTTATACTGTGGTTGATGATGTGCACATAGTCAGAGAAATGAAAAAATAGAGTAAAATAGTACTTGTCCATCTTCAGAATTGATTACTGCTATTCCTAAATATTTGATTAATACTACTCCTAAATTTCCCCACTGTTTTAACTAACAAAAGAAAAAGATCAGCAATATGACCTAACTACAGCTAAGTGAATAAAGAAAATTGTCTAATGGTTTGGACAGTATAAATTATGCTTATTTCATATTTTTATTTTTCTTATATGAATTCCTATTCTTGAGAATTCCATGTATATATACAATGAAATATGACCATATCAATACCTCATTTCTTTTCTACAACTTCTACAGTAAGCTCCCTAGCAAATCACCCTTCCAAATCCATGTCTCTCTTTTGGTAGGTGTCCCACCCCTTGCACTGATAATTTCATTTAAAAACTCTATATCTTCTGGGACCTGTATTGTCCACCCACAGAGGCTAATTCTAAGAAAACTTTTTTTTCATATTTTAACTGTTTACTTGCTTCCAGCTTATACTGGTTTCATTTTTTCTTTTTTATTATTAAGAAATTTTCTATTTATTTTACCTACTAACCACAGATACCCCTCTTTTCCCTCCCTCCTACTCCCCAGCCCTCGCTGCCAACCCATCCCTCATCCCCACCTCCTCCAAGGCAAGGCCCCTTTTTCAAGTTATATTTTGAAATGTGTTTACTAACTAGTGGGATTCCATATACAACTTTTCTGTCATTCATTAGTTTTGGTTAACCCATCCATTACACCCTCATCTCTCCTGTTCTCCCATCCACATCCCCACTACATCTTTAAGCTTCAATGCATACCTTTTTTCATATCTTTGTATTCCATAATCCTTCCACTTAGATTTTTTTAATTGATTGGGAACGTAGCTGTCTTCTATCAGCTTCTTTTGTTGCACAGATGCCTTCTAGCTTCATATGATAACATTGGTTGATTGTTGGTATTATTTTCTGAGCTACCTGAGTCCTACTCAGAAAGTACTTTCCTGTGCCTATGAGTTGTTTGATGGAATTGTGTATGCCTGCACCAGATGCATATATGTTTAGAATTGTAAAGTCCTCTTGATGGCTCATTGATGATGACAAAGTGACCTTATCTATCTTTTCTAGTTTCAGTTTCAAGTCTATTTCTTCTGATGATAGAATAGCTATGTTTGCCTTAGTTGCATTTGCTTGAACTATGTTTTTCCCATTCTTTAATTCTAAGGTATTGTCCCATTTGGTCATAAAGTCTGATCCTTAGAGGCAGAAAAAACAAGTCCTGTTTTCTTTTCTTTTATTAAGAAAAATTTTCCATTCGTTTTACACACCAAAGATCCCCCTCTTCCCTCCTCTCACCCCCCCCAGCCTCCCCCTTCCAACCCAACCCCCCACTCACCCTCACAAGAAGGTAAGGCCTTCTATGAGGAGGCACATCCAGTAGAGGCGAGTCCAAGCCCTTCCCCCTGCCTCAAGGCTGTGCAAGGTGTCCAGTCATAGGTAGCAGGCTCCAAAAAGCCCCCTCATGCACCAGGGATGGATTCTAATCCCACTGTCAGGGGGCTCCCCCAAGCAGATCAAGCTACACAACTGTCTCGCCATGTAGAGGGCCCAGCCCAGTTTCATGAAGTCCACAGCCATTGATCCAACTTTCATGAATTCCCACTAGTTTGGTTTGGTCATCTCTGCAGGTTTCCCCATCATGATCCTGATGCACTTGCTCATAGAATCACTCTTCTCTCTCCCCAACTGGATTCCTGGAGCTCTGCCTGGTGCCTGGCTGTGGATTTCTGTATCTGCTTCCATCAGTTGCTGGAGAAAAGCTCTGTGATGACAGTTAGGGTATTCAGCAATCTGATCTCTGGAGCAAGCCAGTTCAGTTCAGACACCCTCTCCACTATTTCTAGTAGTGCAAGTTGGAGTCATCCCTGGGGATTCCTGGGAACTTCCCTAGCACCTGATTTTTCTCTAATCCCCATGATGTCTCCCTCTATCATGGTATCTATTTTACTGCTGTTTTCTAATTCATCCTGAAAGTCTATTTCTCTTCATTAGCAAATCAAAGCTGTTAATTTTCAGTGTTTTTGACATATATTCATTAATTTTTGTCATTTCTTTAACTTTATGGTGTTTTCTTAGACCACTATTGATCACTTGTCATCATATTTATCCCCTATGGAGTCTTCCATGTGTTTATTCTTCTCTTTGTTCTTAATTTTTTTT
>CABHPR010136355.1:13465-25101 GCA_902168415.1 Peromyscus melanophrys
GAGAGAGAGAGAGAGAGAGAGAGAGAGAGAGAGAGAGAGAGAGAGAGAGAGAGATCTGATCTAAAAGAGGTTTAACTATACTATTTAGGGACATGTGTATTGCTGATCAAACTAAAATTCAAGAAAATGATTACTTTGGGGACTGGAGAGATGGCTCAGCAGTTAAGAGCACTTACTCTTGCAGAGGACTTGGGTTTAGTTCCCACATGGCAGCTCACAACCATCCATAAACCCAGCTCTAGGGATCTGACACCCTTTTCTGACCTCTGTGGGCACCAGGCACATACATGGTGTGTATATATACAAGCAGGCAAAACACTTATACACATAAATAAATCTAAAACAAACAAAAATATTTTAAGTGATGATTTTGTGGGAAAGGAAAGGCTTGCAGCTGGGAGGGGCATGAGAAGGGCTTCTGGGTGTCCTCAGAATTCTGTATCCAGACCAGGATGCTGGCTTCGAAACACTTTACAATAAGTGGGTGAACAGTACACCCTACTTTGTTTACTTTTGGTATTGTTTTAGTTCTTATCTGTGTGCGCATATGAAGGAAGAGGAGGCCAGGAGGGAGGAGTAACTCCAGAAGGTTTGTGGAGTTAAGGCCATCTGGGTTATTTACAATCAAATGAGCCAAACCAAAGCAAGCAGAATTAAATTAGTTAGATGCAGCATATTGCTTGCGGTTCTAGTTACTAACTTGCCTGAGTATGCCTCTGCCTACAGTATCTCCCAAATACAATTTGAAAAGGTTCATTTTCTTGGTTCTGCATTTTGAACATGGTTTGTCCCTTTGGAGATTCATGCTGGGCATTACACCTGCTGGGAAATATTAAGAGGGTGGAAGTAATTGTAATTTGGCATTTGGAAGGTGATCAGGACTAGATAAGGCCACCAGGGTGGAGCCCTATGTTTGAATATTGTTGATTTCCTAAGAAGAGGGAAGAGAGACCAGAGGTAATAAACACACCTCTCCTCCTATTTCTTGCAGTGTGGTACCTGCACCATCTGATACTGTCTGCAAGAAGGGCATCTGCATATTTAGCACCTTGTGTCTCCAGAATTCTTCTGGTTAGTTTTGGCTGTAAACTTGACACAACCGGAATCACACGGAAAGAGTCTTAGTGAGGAGTTGTCTAGGTGGAGTTGGCTTGTGGCACACCTGTGGGGGACGGTCCTAAGTGATGAAGTAGGGAGGCCAACCTTGAATGTGGGCAGGATCCTTTCACAGGCTGGGTCCTGAACTATACAGGACAGGAGAAAGCTGGATGAGTGTGAGCAAAGAAGTACGTCTTTTCTTTGCTTTTGGCTATGGGTGTGATGTGACTAGCTGCTTGAATTCCTGCCCTGACTTCCCTGAAATGAGAGGCCATGATCCAGATTTGAAAGCTTAATAAGCCCTTTCCTTCCCTAAGGTGCTTGTACTTGAAGTATCTGTCATAGCAACAGAAATGAAATCAGAAAAAGAACTATGCACCCAAAGAGACCTCTTTTCTCTATAACTTCCTCAGCCTGTGGCTTTGTGTTATGAGCTATGGAAGACAAGCTGATATACTCAGTCATATGCTCTTGAGAACCCACAGTGTGCCAGGCAGCAGGATGTGTTTTTCCTCTGAGCTATGTTTCATGGACTTAGAGGAAACACAGATGATTTGGGTTTGAACAGTGACAGCTCTCCAACTTCTGCATCGTGAGACTCTCCTCCCTCACACCACCCGCACCTTTGCCCACGCTCTAGTGGGGATGATTAAAACTTGTGAAATACTACATATTAAAACAGACAAGATGCGCACACTCAAGAAAATATCACGGCCATCTGAGAACAGGGCGAGAAAGGCTGTTGGAAATCTGTGGCAGTCTAGAATTATGCGCATATTCTCTGGCTACTTAAATCTGGATAAAGAGCTGGAATCTTAGGGCTTAAAAGCTATTCCAAAGCCCCAAATGCCAGTCCCTTTAGCTTCTTCTTTCTTTAGGAATACAGATCTCATCAAAGCTCAATAATTACAGACATTAACACAGAATATGAGACTAGAAGTAAATTTAAGGAGACATGCAT
The DNA here is from genome assembly GCA_902168415.1 of Peromyscus melanophrys. Lineage (NCBI taxonomy): Eukaryota > Metazoa > Chordata > Mammalia > Rodentia > Cricetidae > Peromyscus > Peromyscus melanophrys. The sequence goes on from CABHPR010136355.1 coordinate 15,525, forward strand.
GGGTTCTAAACCTTTGTCTCCGATACCTATCTGAACTACATTGTGTTTGATGTTGTTGTCTTCTCTAAGTGTGTGTTTGGGATCTATGAATCTGTAGAATATGCTGGAAGTGAATTTCCAGGAGTTGGACTTGCCCAGTTCTATGCAAATCTATGCTCAGGGAGTGATGTGCCAAACCTGCTGGCTCTAGTCGACTTTCTTCATAACCATGAGCTTCAGGAGACCTAGGATCATCTTTCCCTCCTTCAGCAATGTGTGCCCAGGACCTAGCACAGTGCTGAACATTCTTTAAGCACAGAACTTGTTGGTTTATTGAATGAAGAACAGAATGAACAACAACAACAACAAAAAACTTGACAAACACATTTCCCTAGAATGAACAACAAAATTCCAGAATGATTCCACCTAAAGTATGTTTAAAAAAAAAGCATAAAGTCTCTGATTTTTAGACTTTCATTCTTTCAGTCAATTAATTTTATTTAATGTTCAAGTGAGCCCTAGGAATTAAATCTAGATATAGTATAGGAGCTAGATGAAATAGAGAAGTAGGGTAGGCAGTGAAGTCCTCACTGAGAGGAGATGCTTCAGCCACGAGCCAAAGCTGGTAAGGGAGTGAGCCTCTTTGTTTTATTTGGTAGGGCGACATTTTAAGCAAAGGAAATGACATGTGCAGTGGCCTGGGTAACTAGTCCTGAAAGAAAGGGATCTATGTAACTGAAGCTGGAAAGGGGAGAGTACTAGCTAGCATCCTGGTGAAGTCAGGATTGGCCCAGATTGTGCAGAGACCTGGAAGGCCTACAGTAGGATCGGGTCTGTTGGGTGCTTTGGAGGACTGGCAGGTTCCAACTTGATTTTGACAAGATCAAGTTGACAGCTATGTGGGAACTAGAAGGATCAAGAATAGCTATTTTCAGAGTGAGAGCTATAGAAACTTTTAATCATCAATCATAAGCAAAGGATTCAGTTTTCACTGAGACCATGTCAAAATGCTAGTCCTCTCCTTTCAGGTATATATTTAATGATGGGATGGATGTGGGGGTTTGAATAGGAATGGCCCCTGTGGACTTATGTGTTTGAATATTAGGCTCATAGGAAGTGGCACTACTAGGAGGTGTGGCCTTGTTGGAGTAGGAAGTATGTCACTGTGGAGGTGGGCTTTGAGGTCTCATGCTCAAGTTACACCCAGTATGGGATGCAGTTGCTTCTGCTGCCTGTGAATCAAGACGTAGAACTCTCAGCTCCTGCTCCAGCACCATGTCTGCCTGCGTGCCACTGTGAAGATAATGGACTAAACCTCTGAAATTTAAGCCAGCGCCAATTAAACATTTTCCTTTATAAGAGTTGTCGTGGTCATGGTGTCTCTTCACAATAGAAACCCTCACTAAGACAGTAGATATAGCTAAAATTACTCAATAGCTGTTTGTGTGTGTGTGTGTGTGTGTGTGTGTGTGTGTGTGTGTGTGTGTGTGTGAGAGAGAGAGAGAGAGAAAATAGGTACTTGGTAATCAATGATTATGCTACTTCAACTCCATTTTGGATATTAGAAATGTTTAAATAAAACAAATTAGGAACCACAGATCACTGTTATGAATGTTTTCAAGAAGTACTATTCATCTTTAAATTATTTTAATCTTAAAAATCTGACAGAATATTTACATAAAAATAACTCAGGAGGCCGAGGCAAGAGGATATTGAGTTCAAGGATGGCCTAGGCTATATAGTGAGACCTCCATCTCAAAAAAAAAAAAAAAACCATAAACAAAAACCCCTCATAAACTTGAAAAATAAAATTGAATGGAATATGAAGCAAAAACAATAAGTATGAACAATGAGATATAAAGAAGTTATTTTGCAAACAAAACTAATGGAATTTTCAAATTATACTGGGTTTAGTAACTGATCATGAAAAGACGTAAATTTAACATGGAAGTTTGCTAATCCAGGAAATTAGATCATCTAGTTAATGACGAGAAGTAGCTAAAGGCATTGTTAATTCACACCACGACATCAACAGTACTGAGGGTAGTACTCCCACAGTAAAACATTGACAGAAACGGGATAACGAGCCTGTCAGTTCAAGAAGTCAGCTCCATCACACAAACAGAAAGCCCTGCAGTACTCCAAAGTCCTACAGCTCCATAGAGAAGGTGCTCAAGAGCCCTGAGAACTCAGAAACATCCTCAAAGAGTATGGACATTACCAACAAGTTTCCATGCTGAAATGACATTCACTACTCGGTCAGTATTGAAAACCTGCTTTCCACCAGCTGTGCTAGTGGAAAGACCTAACTGCCTTCTCATTCCTGATGGAGAAAATAAAGAGGTGGTCAAAGAGCATCCACCCCAGGTTGGTAGGAAAACACCGTGTAAAAGCTTCTCAGACAATCAATGCAGGTGCTGTATTTTCTTTCTGGATTTTGTGACTTGTTCCAAGTCTTGTTGTCTTTTTAAATTGCAGATTTGCAGTTCTTGTTCTCTGTCTCTGTTTGTCTCATATATCCCAGGCTCAGTGATGACCTTGAATTGCTGACAAGCCTGTCTCCACCTAAGTGCAGGGGTTACAGGTGTGTGTGTGTGTGTGTGTGTGTGTGTGTGTGTGTGTGTGTGTGACATCACACCTGGTTTTATAAAGTTCTGGGTATTGAATCTGGGGCATTGTGCATGTTAGGCAAGTACTCTGCTAATGAGATATTGTCCCAGATGTCTTATCCCAAATACATACTTATTTTGTGTCTCATTTGTGTGCATATAAGACTATAGACTCCATGATTACGTATCCTGGAACAAACCCTGGGATCACCTGACCAGTGGGTCAGTTTGTGTTCATATGATATGGACATGCAAATTTGCAGTTCAGGCTTAAGTTCTATGCTGGGGAAATGAATTAGAGAGCTGTATGATTGAATCTACATGGTATTTAACGCCGTAACACTCAGGACCACCTCATGACGTTCATGGTCCCTAGGCACTTTTGTCTTCCTGGTTTCTTTTCTCTATTCAAAACAAAAATCTACAGATGAATATAATCTAGCCTGGGTTCATTATGATGACACTCATTTTTTTAAATTCTAATTTTGAAAGAAGTCAAAGCATATTCATGGATCTTTGAAATTATTGTGGTCCCTAGAAATTGCTTTCTCTGTGAGTGACAGATAAATCAGCTGACAGGTGAGATGGAATCTCCAGGGGAACAATGTGTTCAAAAGGATGAAAAAGTCAGGGAAGGGGCCCTGAGTCACCTCAACATGTAAAGATTTTATCCCCTGAGATAACAAAACACTTACTGTTCATTGGTCATACAAATAAGGAGCCACCAGAACGTTTGAAGGCCACCTAATCCAACAGTGACAGTGTTCCTGTAAGGAGTTACATCTGCAATTGCTTCTACACGGAAGGTCTACAGCCCCTAATCACTTCCAGTGTCCAGAGTACACCAGACCCTGTGCACCACGGCCTTATACACAACTTAAAAAAATAAAATTATGTGCATGCATGTCTCTGTGTGGATATGTGCCTATGAGTTATGAGTGCAGATATCCACATAAAAGACCAGAAAAGGCACTGGAATCCCTGGGTTGATCAGGCTCAATGTGGCTGCTAGGAACTGAACTCAGGTCCTTTGCAAGAGAAGTATGAGCTCCCAACCACTGAGCCATCTCTCCAGCCCCTCTCTTTTTTCTTTCTTTTAAAGATTTTTATTTTCCTTATACCCCACTTAGATATGCGGTTTACTATTTTTGGAAGAATTTGCCTGAAAAATAAGCAAAGAAATAGAAGGCACCACCAGCGAGCGAGGAGATAAAGCAGATGAACACGGTATCCTGAACACAAATGCAGAGGGTTGTGAGGAGTGGGGTCTACCACCACACCCCAGGTAAGTGACAGGAGCTGCCAGCTGGAAAGAGCTGTGTGGGCTGTCAACATGGAAGTCCTCAGGGACCTGGTCAAGGAGGATAGAGTGACAGAGTAAAAAATCTAGACCGAGAATTCAAAGGAGGAACACAGCTCTTCTGAGGAGTTTGTTTTGAAAGGAGAGAAGTAGGATGATTGACAAGAAGAATCAAACTCCAGGGACGTCTCATTTTTAAGATCAGAGACATTACTTGCTGCTGGGAAGGTCCCCATAAAGAGGGATATAAGTGAGAGTGTGGGGGGGGGGGGGGGGGGGGGGACCGAGGGGGGGGGGGGGGGGGGGGGGGGGGAGCAGGGGGAGGAATGGAGGAGGATTGCCCTTGCAGCACCCACAGAGTCCTTGGCGGTAATGGAGGAGATGAAGTGTACAGGCAGGTGGGTTCTGGGAAGTTGTGGGAGTTCTGTGTTATTGCTTCCTTGTTCTTTCTGAAAGCCATTTAAGAAACTTAGAGGAGATAAAACATAACTGATGGGCAGCACTGAAAGTCCAGCATTGAGGCAAGAGACCAGTCAGCAAGGGCAAGCTTATGGAGCCCAGGAAGCTTAAGCTCAGGGCTCTCTATTTGTTTGCATGGGCCTTTCCAAGGGTCTGGTTGTGAAAGTCCTGGTGATTCCATGTCTGTAATTGTGCATCGTTATTTATTAAAGAGGAGGAAAGCTTCATTCCTGAATGTCTCCCTGGTGGTCAGCACAGCTGCACAAGCTTTCTAGCTGTGGCTGCTGTGGGAACGCAACCGTGGCATTGGTGAGGTGTTGGATTGTAACTACACTGTGGCTTTGTCAAGTGAGACCGGTGAATCCAGCCAAAATCACAGGATGAGTGTGAGAAGAACTGATTTTAACAGTGAGAGGATTTCAGCTGGGTGGAGAGAAGGATAAAGACAAGACATGGGGATGTAGAAGGGTCCTTTTTAATAGTAAAAGGTGATGGAATTAGTATGTTGTGGGCTTAGAGATGAATTGTTGGGGTGCCAAAGAGTGGACTAAAAAAAGAAGACAGAAAAAAAAATGAGCAAAACCAAGCCAGTTGGTAATCATGAGGTTCAGAACCTTGACCATGGCAACGAATGACCGAGGAGGAATGGAGGCTGAGAAACAGAATATACGTGTAATAGCCAGACTATAAGTGATGATAGAACTCTGCCCCCCAACCTTGTAGTGGGTAGCCACTCCAGCTTTGGTCTGGAAGTTCCAACCCCCATTGAGGCTTCCGTAACTATCACGCCTACAAGGCGGGGCCAAGGGAGGGCTGAAGACCTGAGATCGGGATGTGCGGCGCTCTCTTGTTTCCTGGACCTGGACACGAGAGGTAGACCGAGGAAAGTTCTCCAGAGAACACTGCCGGACTGTGCTGCGTCTCTTCCAGAACCCATCATCATGAGAACTGATCAGCAATCCTCAGTTTCTCTAGTCAATGTCCCACTTACAACTGGGGACTGATAAGAAGTTAAACGCATCCTCCAAATCTATCACACTTGTATCCTCACTTGTATGTAGGCTGCCTCCAGCTTCCTCATGCCAGTAACCTCCCATCGGGGTGGACCTGGGGACCTGCAGCCTCCGCTTTCTTCTCTATGAAGTTATATTCCTTGGAGTTTCAGTGGAGATTTATTTGCTGATTCCATTGCTGATTCCCTTGATACTCAAGGCCAAGAAAAAAAAATCCACCTAGTCAAAAACAGAGAAGCCATTATCTATTAGGATTGCAGTTGGGGAAAACATGTATTTAAATAGCACCCCATGGTTTTACTAAATAGTGACTATGTATATAGCTTTACATTACGTGGGGCCTATAAAGGGCTTTCTTGGGGCTTATGATTGGTCCCTGTGACAGTTAAGCTGTCTTATAAGATGAGGATGGGGTGTGTCCAAGTCTGTAGATGGTTTGGGAGAAGAAATTCATTGTACAGAAGGTCAGCAGAAGTTAACGCATCATATTTTCAGAAATTTGCATTTTGTCTTAGTATGAAAGCCAGCTTGCACAGGACAGGTGGCCTAGTTCAGAGATCTGGCTTGGGCTGCATTTGAGTTCAGAATGGCAGTGTCTCCTGCTTTCATTTTAAGAACCCCAAACAAAAGCCACTCCATCTTGGTGATTTACCTCTTGACAGAATATAATGGTTCCATCAATAATTTCCATGAATACAAGTTCACTGGGGATGAGGAAGTCCTGATAAGAGAGGTCCGGGCATTTAAAGATCAAATATGTGGATGTTTAAATAACTCAGGACTATGAAGGAGAACTCAAAAAGCACTGATGGGACCCCAAACTCTAATGAAAGAAGCAGACCCCATGCAGTGTAGGGGCTCACCAGTGTGCAGGGCTAACAGTGGATGGTGACTGACAAAGACGTGGGAGACATAGCTGTAGGTCTCGGGGGAGTGAGAGGAGCAAGCCTGGGAGGCAATACTGAGAAACAGGAAGGATCAGCTCCCTGAAGCTCCTCAGACAGGAGTGGGTGTGGGAGTGAGGAACCACCCTGTGAGAGGGCTCAGGGGAAGCAGTAGCCTCAGGAAAGACCGAGGTTTTGGCTAGAGTCAGTAGGTAGAGGTGGCCTTCAGAGAAAGCTCTAGGGCTTAGGGGATACTATAACATAGAACTTGAGATCTGGCGGCTTTACAAATTGCAAAAGGTTATTATAAGATGGATCACATAATTATATCCTGGGCTACCTTTTGTTTTGCTGTTTGCTGGGTTTTGATTTGTTTATGCAGGAACCCAAGGCCTTGGAGCATCTCAGCCATAAAGGCTTCCTAATTAATTATTTTAGTACTTTTAATCCACACCAATCCAGGATCAAGTTGGGATACTGGTAACCAAACACAGTTAATGAGAAGAAAGCAGTTATTTTATTTGTAATTGTTCACCACTTGTGAGCTAATGCAGCCTTGCCTAGACCTCCCTTTGTGGCAGCAGCCTGCAGTGACTCCCTGGGAGGTGAGACAGTTCTGGTTTGCTCTAGATGCACAGTTCTGTTGCAACTTCTGGAAGATTCCATATTCTGATTCTCATAATGGTGTAGACCCCTCAAGGCCACACTCATAAAGTGGCAGATTAAAGGTACCTTAAAACCATTTTCATGTAATTCCCCACCTGATACACGAAGCCCTTCAGAAAATGCCACTCCACTTCAGAGCGACACGGCATTTGCACCCTAGAGGCAGCCCATTCCATTTTGGTCCTTTTCAATGAATAAAATGTTCAGGCTCGTTGAACCGAAATCCCCACAGCTTCTTTAGCGGCATGCCCGCCAAGATTCTGTCATCAGTCTGAAAAGATCAGGGGCTGCCTGTTATGTGCCCTAGGACAGCTCTCTGATGACTTGGAATTCAAAGTCTCTCACTTGGAAACAGCTGATTCCACCATGATCCAGTCTTACTGATCAATTTTCTTTTCTATATGGATTATATACAAATAGGTTTTTATTACATTACTCATTAATGAATTCTTTTACCCAGTTCAACAAACATTAGCAAAACCATGTAATACCTACCACATGTCAGGGACAGGGGATACATGGACTGGAAGAAGAAAGAGCCTAAGAAACTGGCTGTAATTCTTAAAGGAATCAAGTGCTGAGCTGCGGGACTTCACAGAGTGCATTGGACGGTCGTGGCTAAGCCACTTAGTCTCATTAGAATTGTAATACTGGAAATCAAGTAGGTGATTTGCATGCCCAGTCTTGTCTGTGTGGTGCATTGTGTGAGTGTGCTGGTACAGTCACCTGCGCATGTGCCCACGGAAGCTGGAGTAGGACATGGGGTGTCCTCCTTTATCATTCTTTGCCTATCGTCTTGAGGCAGGGTCTCGCACTGAACTAGAAGCTCACTGTTTCGGCTGTGCTCATGGGCCTGTGAGCTCTTGGGATCCACTTCTGTTCCCCATTATCAGGTTTACAGGCACACATAGCTATGGCTGCTGTGTGTGTGTGTGTGTGTGTGTGTGTGTGTGTGTGTGTGTGTGTGTGTGTGAATTTGAATTCAGGTTCTCATGCTGGCAGACAATCCTGGTATTCACTGAGCCATCTCCCTACCCCTAAATGGATGGTATTTTAGTACCCATAAAACTTGAATGGAAACTTCATTCACCTTGGATAAACTTAGCTAGGTCCACCGTTTTCATCAGCCTTCATTTAGGCTTGTGGAGTATCTGGTAGGTTTCTCACAATGAATAAACCTAGGGTTGGGCAGTCTTGAAGGGGGAAAGTGACTAATAAGGATGCGGAGGTTGAGGGTTGTGGGCCTTGGACCTGCACACTTTCTGCTGCTATCAAAAGCCAAATTCAACACTTTTTTTTCTCCAAATGAAAGAAGTCACTCTCTTACTTCTCAGAGTGTAAGGGTCTTGTCCTCTGCTGCTGAAACAAAAACCTTTTATTGGTCGATTGTGCTAGTTCACTTTTTTTTTTTTGGGGGGGGTCAATTTGACACAAGCTAAGGTCATGCAGAATGAGGGAACTTCAGGTAAGAGAATGCTTCTTTCAGATTGCTCTGCAGGGCATTTCTTTAGTAATGATTGATGTGAGAGGGTCCAGCCCACTGGACAGTGCCACCCTGGGCAGGTGGTCCCAGGTTCTATAAGAAATTCAACCAGTCAAGCCATGGGGAGCAAAGCCTGTAAGCAGCATTCCTCCATAGCCTCTGCATCAGTTCCTGCCTCCAGGTTCCTGCCCTGATTGAGTTCCTGCCTTGTTTTATCTCAGTGATAGGCTGTGGTTGAGATGTATAAATCAAATAAACCCTTTCTTCCTCAGAGTGTTTTGGTCATGGTGTTTTATCCCAGAAATAAAACACTAAGACACCAATAAAAGAGCAAGGTCAGACATGTTAAGCACAAATACTTCAATACTATTGTATCCCAGAGTTGTATCAATTTGTATATTTTGGGGTGTTGGTGCACAGACCCAGCAGGCCCAAGGGAAGATTGAGGCAATCAGGAGGCAGGTGCTTTCTTAGGACACTCATAGATTTCAAGATGAAAGTGATTACTAAGTCTACTTCCCAGATGTCAAATCACATATGTTAAGAACCTCATTTCTCTGATACCATTCATCGCCTCGAGCCATATTCATAATTTTTACATTTTCTTTAGCTTAATGAAATCTGCTCTGATAAAAAGATCTCCATAATTATATTCCAAGTTATATACATCTGGGGGAAAGGGCAGCCAGGGAACAGCAGGCAGATTTGCTGACTGGATCCTAGTAGCTGTGCTTAAGGATATTTGAGGGGGTGGATTGGCGGGCCTTGGATACTCCATGCCAACCTCTTTCCTCACTTCCATGTCATCTCTAAGTCAGAAAGAGGGCATATGGATTACTCTGTGTGTGAATCATTTCTAAACTAAGTGATTTAAAACAATTGACGGCTGATGGTTCACATAGTCTGCTTGGATAAGAAATTTGGGAGTGGTTTACTAGGGTGGTTACGACATCAGATGGGCCTGTGTTCATCAGAAGACTTGTCTAGGGTTGGAGGAGTGTATGTGTGTGCACATGTGCATGCACATGTATGTGCATGTGTGTATTGTGATGTGTGTGGTATGGGTATGTAAGTATGTGTTGGGGGGGTATATTATTGGTGGGGGGGAGTATTGAGTGGGAGTTTCTGGAGGTATATAGGGGTGTGTGTGTGTGTGTGTGTGTGTGTGTGTGTGTGTGTGTGTG
>CABHPR010136356.1:0-14917 GCA_902168415.1 Peromyscus melanophrys
CGGAGATGACCTCTGAACTATCATTGTTTCACCGGCCAAGCCTAGACTCTGAGTGCCCTGCGTTGAATCTGCACTTTTTCCCTTTTATTTCTGTTACCATTATGTTTACTCTGTGTGTCGGCAGCTGAGACCAAAAAGGAAATGCAGAAAAAGAATCTAACAGTTTTCATAACGTAAACCAAATGTTGGTGGTGTGGGCGTGCTCTTGAGAGGAAAGGCGCTATATAAATCTGACAAATAAATAAATAATTTGTCCTTTAAATAAACTGGCACTCAGAAGCCTTGCTTGGTAGTCTGCCTCCCTTTGCTCACCGAATGTGAGTTCGTCACTCATGAGCCGCATTGGGGTCACGGGTGGAGTGGGAGGAAGAGAGACTGGTCCAAACGGGCTCCCCGCTCCTTTGGGGCCGATCCCAACGGCATCTTGGTCGTGGCTGTTTTATGTGGACAACACATTCTTAGATGCTTCAGAAAGATCCCTGCTGAGAGGGGGGTGAGGTTCAGATGGAGGTTCAGTGAGTAAAGTTCACAGGATATATTTTGAGGATGAGAACTGAATTACTTTATTAATCTCTGCAAATAGCAATTACAGCGGCCAGCTCTGAACCATTCCTTTTTTGGGGGGTATGTTGGTCTCGTGACCTCCCCCAGGAACCCTTTTCCACCCCCACCCCTACCACCCCCATTCTCGAAACATGCAATGCTGAGCAATGCTGGTGAAAACCTCTGACCTGATCTTTGAGATCTATCCAGGCCTTGGCTTCATGGATCCTAGGACTCAGCTGGGGGGTGGGGAGGGAATAGTTGCTGGCTAGGGCTCATGGAAGCATCTTTTCCTAAGGAGGCCATCCCAGGCCGACTCTAGAGTTACATTCTGGAAGGAGAGGAGATGAGAACCAAGCGGAAGCAGGATCATCATTCCCGCCAGCTGCCGAGGCTCCGGTTACAGAACTGAGTGGTGCCGGCCATCTTGGAGCCATCAAAGGAACTGACTTGTGGGGGTCACCTTTGAAGGTGCTACCATGGTGGCAGAGGGGCTGTCCCTGCTGCTGTTTCTTCCAAGTGACCCAAGGGGTTTGGGTAGCTAATGAGAGTAAAGCCTCTACAATGTCCTCATGCTTTTCCGAAAGGCTCCCATTCAGGTTTTGAGCCCCTGGCTGATGCCTGTGTTTGAAATGTCAAGCCCAAGCCTGAGTTGCAAACGTGTGCTTGTTTGGAGACCCCTGAAAGGTTTCCTTAAAGCTCGGGTGTCTGCTGGTGAAATAGGGCACCTTCCCGTACTGAACTTCACAGTGGTGGGGTGTGTTGAGAACGTGGGCCTGGCAAATGAGAGTGCTTTTGTGTCTGGGACAAGAGAATGTGCATGTGTAACGTTGCTCAGAGATGATGTTATAATGTGGTGATTTTTAGGGTGCTTCTTGTGGGGGATGGTAAAAACTCCCCCAGGAGCAGTTCGTGCTGTGCACTGATCTCACGGTGTTATCTGTACCCAGATCTCTAAGATGAAGGGTTTAAGTTCTGATGCCATAGAAATCTGTTAGCCACCTGTTGACACAGATTGATTAAAATCTAAGCCCAGTTGTTTGGTTAAATCTATTAACAAGAACCATGTCTTTTGTTTTCTAAATCTTAGCAATTCTGACTGGAGTTAAGATGGAATCGCAAAGTAGTTTAGTTTAGTGTGGTTTGCATTCCCCTGGTGGCTGAGGGTGGCCAGCATTTAAAAAAATCTTTCTTAGCCACATGTGTTTCTTCTTCTAGCCCATGTTTTAATGGGATCATTTGTTTTCTTGGTGTTTAGTTTAGTTTTTAGTTCTTTGTGTATTCTAGATACTAATCCTCTGTCAGATGTAACCTAGCAAAGCCCCCCCCCACTCCCCACCGCCCCCCACCCCCATTTAGGTGACCTCTTCAGTCATTAACAGCTTCCTGCAGTACAGAAACTTGTTTCATCCAGTCCCATTTGATGGATGGTCTTATTTCCTGGATGGTTTTAATCTTATTTAGGAAGTCCTTATCTAAGGCTGTATCATAAAGTGTACTCCCTCCTTTTTTTTTCTTCTGGAAGTTTCAGAGCCTTTCTCCAACAAGGCCACACCTCCTAATCCTCTCAAGCCTTCAGGTAGTGCCACTCCCTGGTGACTAAGCATTCAAGTATATGAGCCTGTGGGGGCCATTTTCATTCAAACCACCACACTGAAAAGCTGATCTTCAGGTACTTTAAAAGCTATGGTGATACTCACCTGGTGCATATCAAAAGACTGGGAAGGCTAGGCAGGAGGATCTGGAGCCATGTATTTACTTCATAGTATGAAATCTTTTGTCTATACGAAATTTACTTTAGAATGTAGTATAAAATGAAACCTAAACTTCCTTACAAATTTGAAATGCTTAATTTAACAGGTAATAAAAGTATATGTTTGCAATTTAACAGGTAATAAAAAGTATTTTTTTTACTCAGTTCCTTTAATCTACCAATTGTAGCTAGAGTTTTTCTCTCTGGGTCCCACCAAGCCCAGGCAGTCCCGTAGCCCACTTATAAAATAAACATATAGATGCTTATATTATTTAAACTGCTCGGCCATTAGCTCAAGCCTACCATGGTCTAGCTCTTACTCTTATACTCGACCCATTTCTGTTAATCTATATGTCGCCACGTGTTCCGTGGCTTTACCTGCTGCCTTTACATGATGCTCCCTCAATCGGCTTTTCATTTCTTATACTGTAATTATGGTATGCATCCATATGGTATGCAACCAAGTAAGTCATTGGTTCTTTTCAAAATTAGTTCATGGGCCAGTGAGATGGCTCAGCCATTATTAAAGGTGCTTGCTGTATAAGCCTGACATGACCTGAGTTCAATCTTCGGAACCTATGTAAAGGTGGCAGGAGAGAAATGACTCCACAGAATGATCCTCTGACCTTCACGTGTCTCCATGGCACATGTACCCACCCACGCACGCATACACACACACACACACACACACACACACACACACACACACACACACATTAATAATGTGTACCCACCCACCCACGTCCACACACATTAATAACAAACAACATTTTTGTTGTTGTTGTTTTAGAAATCAATTCATCTTTTTAAACCAGATGTTGTGGCTAATCCCCCATGCTGAATCATAGTAAGTACTCATTTTGTATTAAACAATACAACTTTCTCCTTCCAGATTTCAGCGGCAGCTGTCTGAACCCTGCCACCCCTTCCCTCCTCAGTCAGGAGTTCCTGGAGATAACCGCCCCGGCTACCACCGACAGATGTCAGAGCCTATTGTCCCCGCAGCTCCCCCACCCCTTCAGGGATTCAAGCAGGAGTACCATGACCCACTCTATGAACATGGGGTCCCTGGGATGCCTGGTCCCCCAGCACATGGGTTCCAGTCACCAATGGGAATCAAGCAGGAGCCCCGAGATTACTGCGCGGACTCAGGTTAGCATAAACCCATTGTATTGATGTCTGTATTCTCACATTCATCTGCCTGATCAGTGTTGAGTGTGCCGTCCGCAATCATTTGGGGAATCATTGTATAAGAATTGCCTTCAGGGGTTGGGGATGTAGCTCGGTATATAGAACAATGTCCTGGATTCCATGCCCAGCACTACCAAAAACAAACAAAAAAAAACTGCCCTCAAAGAACTTAATGAATTAGTGAATGGTATTCAAAAATGTATAAAATACACCTCTGAGTCAAGGCTGAAGATTGCTGGGCTCACACTTGGGTGGTGCCCTACCCTTAAGTGCACTGGATACAAGGAACACAATTTGGGTGTTTTATTTTTGTGGCTTTGTTTTCAGTACAGCAGGACCCGATATAATAAGGAAAAGATTTCACCTCCCAGACACAGTTCTGTGACTGAAGTAATCGTTCTGAGAAGTGCCTGATACTCACATATGTACAGAGTACTGGTTCAGATTCTCCTTTCTCACTACCTACAGTGGGCTGGTGCTTACACAGGCAGAGGTGGAACCTGTGAGGGTCCCTGCTGTTTGCCTAGCAGCTTCAGCCATGAAGAAGTTGAGGCTGTTAGACCTCTTCCCTCTGTGTCTTGTGGGTCAGACCCTTTGAGACCCCGAGAGGAAAGCAGGCCTAGAACCTGGCAGGCTGGAGGTGTAAGGACATGTTTCTCGTCGTCACTGAAACACTCCCTGTCTTTCTTTACAGTTAGGACTAAAATGACCCACGAGTGGTTGGTAGGTGTTCTTCCTTTCTCTGTGGACTTTCTTAAGCCCCTTTGGAAGGATGGAGCAATCTGAAGCTGAATGGCTCTTGTGGGTGGAGTGGGGTGTAAAATCTGCTCTTAGGTTTTGAGATAACACATAGATTGTGCCATTTGGATAGAAACTAGTTTGGGGAATCTGAAAAGGTTGGCCAAGGGGGAAATTTACCACATTGTGATAGAAAAATAACTGCTGATGACCCATACCAATTTAAACTGGAATATTTTTTGAAGACTTGGAAATATTTTTCTCAGAAGTCATAATGGTAACATTTTTTACTTTTAGGGTTAGCATTGACTTTTATATACATATATATGTATAATTTATTATATAGAATTATTTTATAATTAATAATATGATTTTTAGTTTAGTTTAGTTATATGTATGTATCAGTGTATGTGAGTGCCTCCAAAGACCAGAAGAGTCAGATCCTCCAAGAGCTGGAGTTACAGGGGCTTGTGAGCCTGATGTAGGTGTTGGGAATTGAAACTCGGGTCCTCTGGAAGAACAGTATGTGCTCTTAACCACAGAGCCATCTCTCCAGCCCCCCCAGCATTGACTTTCTAATCTATCTCAACCACCTTTGGTCATCCCATCCCCTTGAAGAAAGGCACTCCAGAAATGCTCCCATCAGAAGCCTGGCCCCAGTGTGCACCCAGCTCACTCTCTTCTCCTGGGACCTGAAGAGGAGATGGCTCAAGTGTGGTTTAGTTTCAGCAGAACAGATCCAACATGGGGAAAACATGCTTGCCAGACTGCAGTACCCACCCTGCCAGTTCTCATCCTGGCTTCAGAGCTTTAGTGCCCCTAATCCCTTTGGCCTTAAATACCCTCATCTCTGGCAACAACAGAATTGGATGTGACCATCAGTGGCCAAAGGAGCAGACTGGGAAAGATCTAAAGCGATCGTCTTCCCCCACTCCACCCCAGAGCCCTTTGGAAAGCCAGTTTCTCGTGTTACCGCTAGTTGTCTCGCCAGATGCATTGTTCACTGCTTTCTAAAATGAGTGAGATCGAGAGGAAGCAGGGCTCTTCTTTCTCCTGTGACTGTGGATAGGAAGGGTCTTGCTTGCAGGTGGTGGGTTCTAGTGTTTACCATATTGTTTATTAGCGTGGTACCCATCCACAGAACAAGGCCCCAAAGACTGGCCCTTTGTTGTAGGTTGATTCTTAGTTGCTGTAATAAAACTCTCATCAGAAGCACCTTGGTGTGGTGCAGGTGCAGGGCTGGGGTTGAGGGTCGGGTATTTGGCTGAGGGATTGCAGAAATCATCACTGAGGGGTGCCAAGGCAAGAACGCAGCAGAGACTGCAGAGGAGCGCTGCTTACCCTCGTGATTTTTTTTTTCCCCATGGCTTGTTTAGCTTGCTTTCTTACACCCTTCCTCGACAATCTGCCTCAGACACACACTTCCCATAGTGGGCCAGGCCCTCCCGTATTAATCATTAATCAATAAAATGCCCCACAGGCCAATCTGATAGAGGCAGTTGCTCTGTGGAGGGTCCCTCTTCCCAAGTACCTCTGATTGGTGTCAAGTTGTCAAAAACCAAAGCAGCACCATGACCTTGGAGGGTGAGGTCTGGAGTGTTGCTGCCCAGCATCTCCCCTGCTGTTCTGCAGGAATGGTTAAGAATGTGTGCATCTGTAAGAATGCGTGCATCTCTGCTTCCCTTTCAGAAGTGCCTAACTGCCAGTCGTCCTACATGAGAGGAGGGTATTTCTCCAGCAACCATGAAGGTAAGGGGCCAGGAACTTACTTTTGCCCTTTTAAAATTAGTTTGTTTGGGGGCAGGGGCTGTATTCACCACAGCACACGTGGAAGTTGGAGGATTTCCTCTTCCTCTTCTTCCTCTTTTTTTAAAGAGTTTTTTGGTAATGCATAAGCTTAACTTAAAATTATCCTGTTTCTAAACTGAGCTTTGAGGTCAGTGGTTCAGCCTTCCGTAGCTCATGAGGATGAGAGCTAAGTAATAGTAATCATCGGTTCCTTTGCACATAGGCCTTGAGCCAGCAGCCGGCTAAGCACTGAGGCTGTCATCGTTTATAAATGGCAATGGCCCTAACTTTGCAGAGTCCCTAGGACACTGTGAAGAAAAGGGGAACTTGGTTTCTATGTTTCCAGCTGTGTCAGCCTAAACTGGGTCCTCAGGGCTTGGGTCAGGAAGTTTTACATGGGTCCAAGGATATCTTGGGAAAGAATTTTAGGACGAGTTTCTGGTTTTCACCTAGTTTGGGTGGGTAGCGCATTATTGTAAGGATTATGTAATAGGTGATTGCTGAGTTTAATACGAGAGGGAAATCGCAGGAGTTCTTCACTGGCCTTGAGAGAGCTGGAGGGGAAGAGAGGAGGCATCCGATAGAAGGAAGGGGTGGAGATAGGAGATTGCTAAGACTATGCAGAGGTGTACTGCATACAAAACACCACAGGATGCAGCAGAGATGTTTTCCAATTGGATAAACTAAGGACAGCTATGAGAAAAGAAATTATGAAGTGATTTGCCCACAAGCATGAACTAATATCTTGATGTTTATTGAATGAATGCACATAAAGGTTTAGGGATAGAGGGAAGACTCAGTGTATAAAGTACTTGCTGCCCAAGAATGAGCCTCTGACTTGAGATTCCTAGGACCTTGGAAAAAGCTAGGCATGGCAGTGCCTGCCTGAACCCAGCACTGGGAGGAAACAGAAAGATCTGGGACTTGCTAGGTAGCCAGTCTAGCCAGTTGAACTCTTACTTGAGTGTGAGACCATGTCTCAAAAAATAAGGTAAAGGCGGAAGAAGATACCTGACATTGACCTCTGTCCTCTACGTGTACTCACAACCATATACACAAAATATGAGTGCTGTGTGCTGTCTATTCAGGGTCTTATGCACACACAGTCCCTTTAGAATCGACTAATTGATCAGATGGCTGAGATACTTAGAATTAGGAGCATGAGCGATGGGCAGAGTTGGGCCTGTGACCTTATCTTTCATGATGACATCAACCTAATTGGACTAACAGTAATTTAAATCAACCAGCGTGCTTGGCTGGTAGAGTGCCTGCCTGCCCAATCAAGGAACTCTGTGTGAGGCTCTCAGTACCGCACATAACCAGGCATGGAGGCACACATGCCTATAATCTCAGCACCCGGGAGGCAGAGGCAGGAGGATCAGAAGTTCAAGGCCATCCTTGGCTAAAACAGAGTAAGGGTTAGTGATACGGCTCAGACGTTAAAGATGCGGCCCATCCTTCCAACATGAGTTTGATCATCAGGATCCACTTGGTGGAAGAAGTGACTCCTACAGATTGTCCTCTGACCTTGAATGCAGCAGACTGTGTGCCTCTAACGTAATGCATAGAATTCTTAAAAAGATTCATAGATGTTCGCTAGCGTCTAGTCTCAAGGAAATGGTCAGCATGGAGCTGGAATCCTAGAGAATCTTTCTTTGCTTTTGTGCTACTTTTTGTTCACCGTGCAAACCTTCATAGCTTCGTCTTTCTGTAAGCAATAAATACGGATTACACACAGTTTAGAGGTTATAGACAGACACAAATATAAAAATCAGATTTCACTGTCCAAAGGGAGTCGCGAACTTGCTTGTCTGTGCATACATCTGTACAGAATTGAACAGATCATACCAGGATTCCTTTTGTCCAGTCTTTTAGCAGGAGCCATTAATTCACTGCATGTTTGCTGTGTTCCAAACCCTGTCCTAAGCTCTTGACTCACATTCAAGCTATTTAATCATCCTGCCGTCCTTGATAGATGTTATTAGCCACTGAGGCTCCAAGAGGTCAGAAGATTTCCTCTAAATGATATGGCTTGGAAGGTAGGCCCAAAATTCTGAGACAAGCCCCCAAGGGCCCAGAAACCAGCCTTCATCTCTCCACATGTCTGTCCAGTGTAATCACCCAGATCCCCCATTTCTCAGCATCTTCTCCCGTAGTGGCTGCATAGTACTTAATGTGTGGGGATGCATTTGGCTAGGATCTTCTTGCTAAATTTTAAATATTCATAGATACCTCACAAGATAATTATAAATGGACATTCATTTAATTAGATCTTTCTGTGTTTCCTTGATTACTTCTTGAAGCTAAATTCCTGAACCTTCTGGGTTAAAGGGATAGGACATTCTGGGGGTGTCTACTGCCAGGTTTCTTGAAGACCAGCATTTTGTTGTCTGTTTTCAGTGTGTAGTTGACAACTTTAAGTCTTAAGGTCTTGTTTGAAGAAGTAATTGGATGGGAATCCAGAGGAGAGGTGGGGCACAGTGTGGGAGGAGGGTAATTGAGCTGTCAGAGCTGCAGGGAGCATTTTCAGAATGCGCAGCTCCTGCGTGAATGGATGACCATGGCAGATCATTCAGTTCACGTGATGGGAAGGAGCCTCTGGGGTCTGAAAGGCCTTGAGGGTATGCAGTGGGCTAGAAGTTCTCTTCTAGGCAGTTTGGTAGGTCAGGACCTCGTTTCCAAACACTGGGATAGGGAAGAACTTTTCTGTAGAGTGGGTTCCTGGAAGTATGTTTCATTATCTGTTAAACACATCTGTCCACATATATTAGAGCTCTCTGACTCCCCCAAACCGATGGCACCAACTTCTCTTGAAACTTGGATCGACAAATTCTCAAGAGCTGATGTCTTAATTAAGGTGTCTATTGCTGCAGCAAAACACCATGACCAAAAAGCAAGTTGAGGAAAAGGTTCATTTGGCTTACACTTTTACATCACTGTTCATCACTGGAGGAATTCAAGACAGGAATTCCAACAGGGCAAAATCCTGGAGGCAAGAGCTGATGCAGAGGCCATGGAGGAGTGCTGCTTACTAGCTTGCTTCCTGCGGCTTGCTCAGCCTGCTTTCTTATAGAATCCAGGACCACCAGCTCAGTAATGGCACCACCCACCATGGGCTGGGCCCTCTTCCATTGATCACTAAATGAGAAAATGCCTTACAGTGGGATCTTACGGAGGCATTTCTCGACTGAGACTCCTTCCTCTCTGATGACTAGCTTGCGTCAAGTTGACACACAAAACCACCTGGTACAGCTACTGAATCAAAAGTCCCAACGTGGAGCCCAGAAGTCTCTCTTTTCAAGTTTGAAAACCACACTCAACCTCAGCTGTACCTTAGGCTCACCTGAGGGGGGTTTTAATTGAAGTTTTGATGTGAATGAAGCTTTACCCTAAGTGGTGAGACCCTCAAATTCCAGGGTGAGATCTCATGTACCTGACTGAGGCTGTGAACCCCCATCTGTAGCATTTTAGATACTCAGGAAGCATTGGTTGTTTCTTACAAGTGACTATAGTTGCAGCTGAGTGGTCATGGCGCATACCTTTAACCCCAGCCAGCACTCAGGAGGCAGAGGCAGGCAGAGCTCTGTGAGTTCAAGGCCAGCCTGGTCTACACAGTATGTTCCAGGACAGCCAGGGCTACACAGAGAAACCCTGTCTGGAAAAACAAACAAAAGCAAGTGACTAGTTGGCTAGAGTGGTTTCTTGGGTAGATGGCTTCCCCCTGGCTAGGCAAGACCAGTGCCGCTCCCCTGCTGTGTATCCTGTGATCATCTCAGTGAATGTCCAGACTTGAGCAGGCCGGCTGTCTACTGGACCGCTGGCTGTGTAGTGTAGACACAGCTGTGCAGGGCTGCTTCCAGACTCCTCGCTGTTTCTACAGAGGCAGTTGATGTCTGCAGCAAGCACATGTTGGAAGGAACAGGGAAGAGAGGGAGGCAAACATTTTGTATAATTACAACATTTAGCAAAGAGCATGCTCTTAAGGGAAATATTTTTAGTAAGATGTTGGGTTGCTTACTACACACAGAACCGTCTTGTGAAGCCACCTCCACCCTCTGCCCTCCAACCTATTCCTTTGCCCAATTGACCGCACACACTGGAAAAAGTAAATTTCAAAAAAAGCCAGCGTGTTAAACTGCTCTAAATTATCTTGGCCCGATTCTTTTCTATCCTTCCTTTACAGTCTTGACCACAGATGCCTAGGAAACAGCTATCAAAACAAGCATTTCTGATTGGCATCTCTGATTGCTAAGATAGCCGTCCTGCCTCGGGTACTCACCTGGAATCCTCGTGTGATATTTTGAGCCTTTCATTTCCACTGCCTGTCAAACAGGTTCTTCCTTCCGGAGCCTTTATTTGAGTGGTTCTGGCCACAGCTGAAGGAACTGCAGATGCAAACTCAACTGGCTTTATCACTCAAACCAGAAACATCTTCCAGGTGTCTTAGAGGGCCTCGTGTGGCAATAACTGGAAACCACAAAATGTTCCCAAATGATGTTCCTTATAAGCTTTTGAGCCGGGCGGTGGTGGCACACGCCTTTAATCCCAGCACTCGGGAGGCAGAGCCAGGCAGATCTCTGTGAGTTCGAGGCCAGCCTGGGCTACCAAGTGAGTTCCAGGAAAGGCGCAAAGCTACACAGAGAAACCCTGTCTCGAAAAACCAAAAAAAAAAAAAAAAAAAAAAGCTTTTGAAAACCAAAACAAGAATTTATTCTTGCGGGGTTGTGGATGAGTGATCTTTCCCTTAGAGGACAGCGCTGAAAATAACTCCACGGCACGTTTGACAGACGTGTAAACTTTAAAGCGGTTTGCTTACAATGACTTTATAACGAGACCATTTAAACAGCACTGGAATATCAAAACACATAGGGACGGTGGGAAATATATCTCCCCCTGGCAGCTAAAGGGGAAAAAGCGTGACGCATGAGGAATTACGTCTTGCTGATAATGTGGAGTACACCAGCTTGTCATAAAAGTCGGTTTGCCAGGTGTTATGCACTTGGGAGGTGAGGGTTCCAGGAAGATCGGGAGTCTGAGGTCATTCATCCTCGGCTACATGGCAAGTTCAGGGTAGACCTATGCTACGTGAGACCATGCCTTAAAGGAAAGCATGTCAACATTCTTTGCTTAAATTGTCAGGAGATCTTGTACTTCAAATATTGATGGAACACTTAACTGTAGGCAAGGCGCCGTGAGCACACTAAGATGCATAGGACAGGGACCCTTACCCTTGAGAATATCGGACTCCATGCAGGGGTGTGTCAAGATGACAGTTCTCATACTGTCATTCAGGGTTGGTTGTTGTTTGTGTGCTTGTTTGTTTGTTTGAGGCAGAGTCTCATTACCCCTCTGTAAACCAGGCTGCCTGGAACTCAAAGGGATCCACCTGCCTCTACCTTCAGAGTGCTGGGGTGGAAGGCGTGAGCCACCACACCTGACACAGCATCATACCGTTTCTTAACAGTGCTTGTCACAGTACTTACTCTGTTGTAAAGATAGAGCAGTGGCTGGTAGAATAGACAGCACATTAACTATTCAGTTCTCATAACAGTACCAGCGAGGAAACTTGAACACAGAGTTCATGTAGTCAAAGTCATGCAGCTAATTGGGGTCAACCTGTCTCATTCTAGAGCCCACAGTCTTTAATTCCAGTGCTATACTAATCATTTATTGCCTGTTCGTTTACTCTCTGCTTCCTGCTTCAAGTTGAGATGTAAACACATAAGAACAAAGTCCATGGCTGCTGTGTTCTTACCTCCTACCCACATCAGCAAAATATGTGGCCTAGAATTTTAATTGAATCAATCAGAAAATAAAAAGCCAATAAAATATACTTATTTCTTAAATTGTGTATGTGGGTGTTTTGCCTGCATGTATGGCTATGCCCCATGTGCATTCAGTGAAAGGAGAAGCCAGAAGATGTCAGTGGATTTCTCTGGAACTAGAGTTACAGACAGTTGTGAGCCGCCATGTGGGTGCAGGGAATCAGACCTGGGTCCTCTAGTATAGTAGTCAGTGCTCTTAACCACTGAGCTATTTTTCCATATGTGTTGTTGTTGATTTAAATAACAGAAAAATCATGCCTGAGGCTAAAGACAGAAAGGTGAATGACCTACACATCAAAATAATCTGTTGCATGTTGCACTGAGTTTTTTTTCCCTAGGCCCTGGCATTTTAAGATGGTGCCAGGCCTTCCAAGACATTCCCTCACCTGAACTGATTACAAAGAAGCCAGGGATATCAGGGGAGGGATCACATCCGGGCTCCTTGACCTGTGGGGTTTTCATGTCGCAGAGAGTCTCCTGTCTGTCCCCTCTGCAGATCTAGCACACATAGACTAGTAGTCTTCAGCCAGGTGAATCAACCAGGAACAAAGCCAGAGAAGAGCCAGAGATGAAGGGCTGTATACCAAGTGTAATACCTGTGAGGTACAGAGCACGGGGTCCCCATTAGGGAGTTGTTAGCTGCCTTGGGTTTGAACCACAGATCTTGTTGAGGTCGGGACTGCACACAGGCCAGCATGTGGAGAACATCTGGCCGTCTTTTCCCGTGTCCTCTCTGCTTTGTGCCTCAGCTATTTCATCCTTGATGTTTGTCTTCAGACCATTAGGTTCCTATTTCTTGACTCCCCTTCTATGACAAGTCTACCACGAGGAAGGCTTTAATTCCTTCTGCTATGTCTGGGGACAGTGTTCCAACTTGTTTGAGTGTGCCGCTCTTCCCAATCTCCTATGGGCCTGCATCTTCTTTTCCTTCTATATATACTTGGCTGTGGCACATGAGGTGTGTGGATAGCTTGGACAAGTCTGCTGGGAAGGTTGAGTTACTATTAGCTGAAAGGAAAATGACAACTCTATACACAAATGAAACAAAGCTAGCTACTTAGGCCGACCAAAATAAACAGGTTGGTCGTAGCCACACTGGCCCTGCAGACTTCCTAAGATCTGAGGGAACCTTCGTGACTCAGCGCTTCCTGCAGCCCGAGCCCTGATAGCGCGAATTGATTCAGCCAAGGTAGTGACATCAGAACTTGAATGCTTGAGTCCCTTGGAAGTCTCTGAAGGTTCAGTCTGGCATGGGTACGACAGTAGGACTTAGGAACCAGTAATGAAAGGTTACGGGCCGGTGAGAGGGTTCCACCGGCAAAAGCGCTTGCCAAGAAACCCTGACAACCTGAGTTGGGTCCCCAGAGCCCTTGTGAAAGGTAGGAGAGGAGAACTGACCCCAGAGAGCCACTTCTGACCTCCACATGTGTGTGCCCCACACACATCATGCACACACAATAATAAAGTTGTTTTTAATTTATGTTAAAGAATGCCTCGTTAGTCCTAAACTCCATGGTTCTTAGTACAACACAGACTGTTAAGCAGTATGGTCTTTCTCTTTCAACTCTTTCAGGATTTACATATGAAAAGGATCCCAGGCTATACTTTGATGACACCTGCGTGGTGCCTGAAAGACTGGAAGGTAAGATGCCCATCCAAGACTTGAAGCTGAGTGAGAGGGTTGATGATGTCAGTCCCAGCCCGTTCGTTCAGTGACTAAATCATCAGCAACCACTGCTTTTTGTGCAAATCCCTGAGAAACTCCAACCTCAGTTATAACCGCTGTACCCCTGTCCCACACAGGCAAGGTCAAGCAGGAGCCCACCCTCTATCGAGAGGGGCCCCCGTATCAGAGACGAGGCTCTCTTCAGCTGTGGCAGTTCCTCGTCACCCTTCTTGATGACCCAGCCAATGCCCACTTCATTGCCTGGACTGGCCGAGGCATGGAATTTAAGCTGATAGAACCCGAGGAGGTGAGTCTGGGTGCCTTACTTTAATGCTGCTATGACGAAACAGCGTGACCGAGGAAACTTACACACGAGTTTGTTTAGACTTCCAGTTCCAGAGGGTTGGACTCTGACACGCCGGGGAGCCAGACAACAAGCTGCGGGCACGATGGCAGGAAAAGGGAGCCGAGAGCTCCCAGCTCAAGTACTAGCATAGAAGCAAAGAGAGCAGGAGCGCCGGAAATGGCTCAGGGGCTTTGAAACCTCAAAGCCCACCTCCAGGGACGCACTTCCTCCAGCGAGGCCACGCCCCTTAGACTTCCCCAGGCGGCTCCACCAACCCACTAGTGTTCAAATGCCGGAGCCTGTGGGGCACGTTTGTTCTTTAAACCACCACAGTCGGTGCTGGATGGGATGAGTTAGGCTTTTGTGTTTGAAGTGTGCTCTGTCTTCTCATTTTCTTTCCAGCTGGCGGGCTCAGCAGTGTTCTTCCTGTCCGTAGGACGGTTTTCTGCACATTGCCAAACGAACAGGCAGAGTTCTCCGTTGTAGAACATTAAAAGTATTTTAACACTCCTAGGGAGAAAAAAAAAAAAAAGTGAGGAGTGAAGCCATGAAGAGTTAGCCCTGATACAGGCTGTGCTGTTCCTGTTAATGTTGTCTGTGTCAGACTCGACCCTGGTCTGTTAACAGCCCGTGGCTGAGGCTGTATCAACGGACTGCATTTACCACACTACATACATCTTTTCCTTTGTAACCTTCATTTATTTAATGTGTCTGCATGCACATGCACTGCATTGGTGGCATGCGTGTGTAAGTCAGAGAACCACTTGTGGGGATCTGTTCCCTCCTATATGTGGGTCTCAGGGATCAAACTCAAGTTGCCAGGATTAGTAGTGGCTGCAAGGGCTTTAACTTGCAACCTGCTGAGCCATCTCTCTCACTGACCCCACTACGTGATTGACATGGCTCTAACTTGGAAAAATAAAACCACCAAAGCTAAGTCTTGAAGCTTAAAATTTTTAAAGTATGTATTTGGTTTATAAAAATGTATATGTGCATGCTTGGGTGTATGTAGGTGGACTCTGTGTGTGTGTGTGTGTGTGTGTGTGTGTGTGTGTGTGTGTGTGTGT
>CABHPR010136356.1:15688-54639 GCA_902168415.1 Peromyscus melanophrys
GATCAGATCAGATATGCAGATCGTTTAAGGCGACCACTGTGAGAGGGTCGTTCAACACCCCTCCCAAAGGGGTCATGACCCACAGGTTGAGAACTGCTGCTCTACAGGCTTGCCTGTCGGCCTAATTTTAGGGAGGCATTTTTTCCATTGAGGCCCCCTCAGAAAAGGATACATTGTTACCATCTCTTTGCCCAGAGCTATCAACAGAAAAACCTAAGGCAGAACCCCACCGCCTTGTCTTCGGTGAGGAAGATGCACCCACAGGACCTGAACATACAGTATAGAGAATTAAACCAGGTTATCAGTATATTCCATGCCAAAGGGAATCATCTTCATTTCTGTTTGGTTTAGGGTTTAAAAAATTGTAGTTGGAAAAGATACAATCACATACACACACTCACTGGCTGACATGCGCTTCTTTAACAGTGCATGGTTAGGCAAACGCTGCCCCTGAGTTGGTACAATAGAAATGGGAACAGCTCTCTGGGGAAGCATTCCATTAAGGACTGCAGAGTTGGCAGCAGAAGGCAACAACCTGACACTATGTTTGGAAGAAGGACATGGTCTGAAAGTTGAGATACAGGATAAGGAGGAGGAAAAAAATGGAATAAAATCTTGGGGTGTCCTGCATCGGTAAAATAAGGCAGGCTTCATTTAAAGTAGTATAAAACATACGTTCCTGGGGCTAGGGAGACGGTTCAGTCAGCAGAGCGCCTGCCACATGAGAATGGAGATTCCATTGTGTATCCCCAGCACCCATGTGAAAGCCATCTGTAATCCCAGCATTCCGCGAGTAAAGACGGGCAGATCCCTGGAGCTCATTGGCTGGCTGTCTAGCCTAATCAAATGGATGAGTTCCAGGTTTAGAGAGAGGCTTGATCTCAGAAAGTAGAGAACAATCAAGGAAGACACACAACTTGGATCTCTGGCCTCCATGTGAACATAAGGCCACATACACACTCATCTACACACACAAATATGTCTACGGCATTCCCTGTCTCCTGTTCACAGAAAGGCTGTCAACATGGAGCACTTCACACAGCCTCTAATTGGGTTCTGTTGTGTAGAGATGGAGGCTGAGCTCCACTTGTGCTGGGGGGTCACTGCCCTACATAGGCCATCCCTCCCTCACTATTTTCCTAATGATGCGGCCTGGCTTATGTGAGGCTTGGTGACGGTATGGTACCTTGACTCACCCAGGCTTTTGGAAATGAAGGTAAGCCTGTCTTGTGGGCAGCCCTATTGATTCATCTCAGTCCACAAACAGGAGCTTTTATGGCTTTATTGCCACCGCCTCGGGCCTGAGCACAGGCTGTCCAGCTGCAGGTAAACCTGGTTATGAGCCTCTGTAAGGCTGTTATTGAATCTTCCGCTCTCCTACCAGCGGTAAGGAAAATGATGAACAGATGGCAGAGGGCCCCTGCTCTCTTACTTAATGAAGGAACTAATATTAACCCAGAATGCTCATAAATGCCAAGCGGCTCCAAGTCACACATGGGAAGCCATGGCAGCCCTGAGCCTCTCTGTTGATTGAGCAGCATTTTTAAAATAATAATAATAATAATAATAATAATAATTATTATTATTATTATTATTATTATTATTATTATAGTGTTTTTATTATGGGGTGGCACATCCAAGTTTGCATGTGCTACATCAGAAGACAGCCCACAGGAGTGAATTCTCTCCACCATGTGGGTCCAGAAGATCCAATCCTGGGAAGCAGATGCCTCCGCCCACTGAACCACCCCACCACTTTCAACATTGTTTCTTTAGGAACTGTGTTTTACTCCCTACCTTGAGGTCTCTGGCATCCCCCGTGCTCCTTAATGCCGGGCCCTTTGAAATCTTGGGGGCACTGAGCCTTGGCCTGCACGGTGCTTGACTTTTTCCTCTTGTGTTCTTTGTGTAACTGTGACAGCCCTGTCCTTGTTAATGTCAGGAAGATACCACCAGCTCCCGGGGAAAGCTGTAAGAACTTGTCACAGGGGAGCTTAAAGGGTGAAGCAGAGGAGGAAGCTGTTGGGGATGTAATTGTAGGCAGCTGTGTGGCTGAGTAGTGCACTCTGGGTAATTATCCATAATATCCATTACACTGTGCATGGAAATTGTGGTTTTAGAACTGCGTTTTGGCAGGCCCCTAATCAAATGTCTTTTGATAGTCATCCAGCTTAGCACCCTCTCAATTATGACTGACTCGGCTTTAATCTGGAGCCATTTTAACTGTGAATCTGCATTAATATGAATATTTGTTGGGGGGGTAGGGTTGTTTGTTGAACATGTGGCAGATAAATGATGCCATGGGAGGTTTTAAAGGCTGGGCTGCTAGAGAGAGCCACGCCTTGTTCTGTGACTGCTTGTTCTTTGAAGAGGAATGAGTGAGGTCTGTCGTGTCGTTCCCCCCCACCCCCCACACGCCTCAGCTCCCAAAGTGTGTATTCTATAACTTAGTACTTGGGGAGCAGAAAGAAGGAGCGAGCTGGCAACGTGCTCTCTCGCCTGCTCTTCCTGACACCAAATAGGGACTGCCCAAGTCTCCAGCTGCATCATGCATTGCTGTGGAGGGAGGAGTGTGGCGAGGCCACTGAATCATAGGGCACCAGCCTGGAGGATGAGTCAGTCACTATGGCTACCGGAGCAGCTTTGCAGTCTGCAAAGACACAAAACTGCTCTCCAGTAAGCTATTGCATGTGCTGGCGGCAAAGAGTGGACACCACTGAGGCTGATGACCAGGCCACCCTGACATTCCCGGTCACTTCTGGCAGACAGGTTGGCAAGTAGCTTCAGAGTGTGGGTTGCTGTCGAACCTTGCAGGACTGAGATTAACTTAGCAAATTTCTCTTTTTACCAGTATTTCTCTTTGCCAGATGGGTTATTGTACAACTTGAATCCCAGCACTTCAGAGGCCGAGACAAGTGGATCTCTGTGAATTGAGTCCAGCCTGAGTTCTGAGCTAGCCACAGCTACATAAGATGACCCTGTCTCAAATAAAAAGGACTTCTAACCAGGATTCAGTTTTTGCTAAGTTTTGCCTTTGGGCCTTTTTTTTTTGGGACGATAGACTTGAATTGATAAAAAATGGAGCAAAGGAGAGCCCCAAGATTCGTGGTTGCCTGAGAAACACTAAACAATAAGCGGAAATTGAACTTGCACGGGATTTCTTGCAGGGCAAAGTAGAAACGTAGCTGGTGGATTGCTCTGATATAATTAGGACAGATGAGTTCTTCCTTCCCAGATTGTCTCTGGCGTTTGCTAGAGGTCACTTTAGAATCCTGAATTCAGGAGGAGTTTCTGCCACACCCCTGCCCCTCACATAGCTGATGTGATCTGCTGTTTTCTCTCCACCTGCCTCTACGTTTATCCTTTAGTTTTTTCAGCTGGAGTGTGTCTGTGTGTCTGTCTCAAAAGAGCAAGTTAGGGTTGGTGGTGCATGCCTGTGATCCAAGCAACTGGGAAGCAGAGGCGGAAAGATGGAGAGTTTGATGCCAGCCAGCGCTATGTAGAGAGATCCTGTCTCCAAATAACACATAATTTAGGTGGTCTTCTTTGAAGTTTCTAAAGGTGACTAAAATGAAGACATCAGACAGCTCACGTTTCCACAGTTGATCTGCCTTGACAGCCGCCCTCCTAAGTGGGATTGTGCAAGTTTAGATGCTGGAGAACAGAACTTGCTGCCCTGATTAGAGTCTAGTAGGAAACTCCCCCGCTATACGCCTTTGCCCAAAGCTCCAGTTACATCTCCCCATCCCTGCACCTCAAGTCAACTGGGTTGCTGTAATGCCCTGTAGAACCATGTGAGAAGCCCCGTTAATTTTTCATTAAATGGATAATGGTGCTGGGCGCTTTACTGTCCATTCTGTGGGTCTGCTGGGAGTGAAGGGCTGGTTGGCAGCAGGCTGAAGTGATCTGAATCCCCCTTAGTCCGTGAGCTGCAATAAGTAAACATCTCCCAGCCCCTCTCCAATCTTATTAGAATTGAACTTCTGCTCTGCAGGCCCATTAGCAACTCACTAGCATGTTCCTAATGTTTCAGGAATGACCGTTCTAATTATTCCTTATTGACTGCTACAGAAACCATAGCACTTAATGGCAATATGTTAATGGTCCATGAGTATTGGTCAATAATTCATAAATGGAGAAATAGTAGAGAGCCTGTATCCTCTGGGATGCTAACCAAGTCCTCTACAGTCTTACAGTGTTAGGAGTCTTCTACCCCCAGGTCTCACCTCCTAAGCACTGTGGCCGAATCATCACCTTTACTTAATATTTGATCTTGAGAGAATTAAACGCTTTACTTTCCAAGTTAGAGAAACTAATCATTACAGAACAGTCACTCAGTGTTTGCATCTTTGCTGTCTTGTCATTTCAGGTTGCTCGGCGTTGGGGCATCCAGAAGAATCGGCCAGCCATGAACTATGACAAGCTGAGCCGCTCTCTACGCTATTACTATGAAAAGGGCATCATGCAGAAGGTGAGCAACTTCAGATGCTTAAATCCCTCTGCTGCTCTCAGGGAAAGTCCCCAACCTCTGCAATAAGGCCATTGACAGTAACTGGAAGAAAACGTGAGCCTCATGAGTGAGTCTGGTAGAAAAGAACCTGGAAAACACAAAAAGTCAGGAATTGTAAGACAGAGCGACACGTACCTATAATGTCGGCCCTTGGGAGGTCGAGGCAGGAGGATCAAAAATTCAAGGCCAGTTCACCTACATATCAAATTCTAGGCCAGCCTGGGCTACATAAGATCCTGTCTCCAAAAACTTAAAAAGGAGACAAATCGGATATTTAAAGTCCTTTTAGAACTGGAGAGATGGTTCAGCATTTGAGAGTGCTTGCTGCTCTCGCAGGACCTGACTTAAGATCTCAGCACCCATATCAGACAGCTCACAGCCTTCTGTAACTCCAGTTCTGAGTGATCTTACGCCATCTTCTGGCCTCCATGGGTACTGTACACATGGGATACACATACACACACTCAGGCCCACAAGTGTACACACTTAAAAAAATGAACAACACTTCTTTGTTTAAAGTGCTTTTAATGTTGAGTCCGTGTGAAAGACACAGGAGGAAATTGGCTTCCTCTTTCTTTAAGCTGCTTCCAGATACAAAAAACTCAAACACTTAGGCCAGCTATTGTTGTATATGTAAAGGAAGACATGAAAATCAACTTTAGATCTCTACTCCATAGAGCTTGACATCTTAGTTGTCAGAACATTTGGGGCACAGCGATTTTCACTGTCCTCACAGTGAGAAACCATCTCAAGGAGTTAGAAGAATGAGAAAATCTATTTCTCTCTTAAACCTATACAGCCTGGAACTTCAGAGAGCCCAAAATTTGTCAAACAGCAGCTGCTGTCATTCAGTAAGAGTCTTCTCTTTGCAGAGTAGAAGATGAAGCTTATTTTGAAAAAGCCAGTATAGAGTCCATGTTAGGATAGGGGTTAAGGAACCGCAGCCTTAAAACCCCATTAGTAAATGGAAGATGGACTGATGCACCTTTCCTCAATGCCACGTATATGCTGTTTGGCTCCCCAGATGAGTCTAGCATTCACACACTGGGGCAGCCTTTATGACACAGGTTGTGTGTCCTTCCCCGAAATACTTAGAACAAGAAGCATTTAACATTTTGAAGTTTAATTTAAAAAAAAAATTAAGAGTATTTGCATAGACTCTACCAGTTAATCTGTGCAGCTGTCCTGCAGTCAATTTTATGGGATTTTTATCCTCCCCTCCCCCAAAAAAACCCATACTCATTAGCATTTACTTCCCTTCCCCCCCCCCCCAACCCACTTACTATCAGACCAAATCTCAAATACAGGAGAAAGCATCATGTTATTAGTTACTTTTCTGTGGCTCTGGTTGAGACACCATGACCAAGCTGAGCGCCAGTGACACAAATCCCAGCACTCGGGAGGCAGAGGCAGGTGGATATCCATGAGTTCAAGGCCAGCCTGGTCTACAGAGCCAGTGCCAGGGCTACACAGAGAAACCCTTTCTTGGGAAGAGGAAGAATTAAAAAAACAAAAAAACACCATGTAGAAGGAAGGATTTATTTGGGCTTATGGTTCCAGGGGTTTAAGAGTCCATGGTGGCAGGAAGTGGCAGACATTGCAGCAGGAATGAGCTGAGAGCTCACATCTAGAACCACAAGCCAGAACTGGCGCAAGGCTTTGAAACCTCAAAGCCCTTCCCCAGTTATGTACTTCCCCCCACAAGGCCACACCTCCTAAGCCTCCCCAAATAATGCCACTAACTAGGGACCAAGTGTTCAGATGCCTGAGATGATGGGTGCATTTCTCATCCAAAATGTCATTGTTCCAACCTTATTCCCAGAGCTCCAGATCAAATATGAAAGACTGTAATCCGAGGCACAGTGGCTTAGAACTAGGAAGGAAGAGTTGTCCCTCTTACTGACTCTTGATTTCCGAGTATAGGACAGACAACCCGGAAGTGTGGCTTTGGCGAGTTCTTAGTTATTAGCCTGTTTGGTCAAGTAACTTCTCATATCCCTTACAGGGAAAATGCAGCACCCTGCGGTAATTTCAGGGTAATTCATCTGAAAGTATCTAAGTAATAATAATGTACTCCCCATTGCTTTATTATAACTGTGGCTGGATGAGATGGTTTAAAAGGTTAAACAGCCTGTTGGTGTCACAGGTGGTTCATGCCCTCAGTTGATTAGTAGAGCAGAGTTAAGACTTAGTGATGGCACCCGTGCTGGGAGCCAGGCTGCTTTTGGGTTGTTGCCATGCCATCCACGCAACAACTGAACATATACAGAGCCTGCATTGGTAGCACAGGCATGTGGTCCCTTAAGAGGCTAAGGCAGGAGGATTTTAAATTCAAGGCTAACCTGAGCTCCATAGTGAGTTCTAGTTCAGCTTCGGCCGCATAGTGAAGACTCCCATCTTAAAATCAATAAATCAGTGGATGAATGAACAAATGAGTCGTCGGGATGATCAATTATGTACATCTGCTGTCCCCGAAGCTTGTTTTGGTGCTTGTGTTCTCTGTGCTGATAAGCCTGGTTCCCTGATTTCTAGTGACTACAGCAGAGTTAAACACAAGACTGGGGAGCAGGGGCCAGGCTTCAGTTAACACTGGGACGTGAGATCTCAGCAGAATGACAGTTCTGGGCTACCCCAGCCATTGGGGTATTTTAGTCTTAACGCGCTTGCTTACGTAATCGGGAATTGTAGCTGCTCTCCTTACAGTGCCTGACAGTTAGATTTGCCTGTCAGGAATCTGTCCCTTCTCTTGCTGTTGTTAAAGAGCCAACAGAGCCTGGGTAATCACCGAGCTAGCTGACTTGTCAGCTGTGTGACAAGGTCCTTGAATAATCACTGCCTTTGGAGTGAACGATCATCAAGTGTTAATGTATGTGGACACAAAGGTAGAGGAATTTTAAATTCAAGACCAACCTGAGCTGCCTCCTGAGTTCCAGTGCAGTAGACCCGTGAACGAGCGGAAGTGGCAGATATGTCAGAAGCAGGGTTTTTGGCTTGGAACATACTTAAGTTCCACAGAGGCTGTCTTAATCACATTCTTGACCCCGGCTTGGGAGATTGCTCAGTGGTTAAAGTTTTTTCCATGTGAGGGGGCTGGAGTTCAGATCCCCAGATAAGTAGTACGTGGGTATAGGGCTCATCTGCACTTCCATCCTCCGAAGTCAGCTGAGTCAATCTCTAAAGCTACTTCAGCAAGCTCTGGGTCTGATGGAAGAGTCCCTGCCTCAAAGAATAAGGTGAAAGAGTGGTGCCATGGGCCTCTGCACATACTGCACACACACACATAAAAAGAAAAGTAGCAGGGGGCTCTGAACCCCTCAAAATAGCGCTGCCATCCTGGGAAAACTGTACACTTGGGAGGTCACTGGAAATGTGGTCTGGCATCTGCATTGTGTTTTTAAGTCTCTGAATCAACCCTAGTGCAGCCAGGCTACCTGGGCTGTCAGTGTAAGACAGACAGAGTGAGGCTTGCTGCTAAAAGCCTAACTGGCATGTGTTTGAAATTCAAATGCCATCTTTTAAAATACTGAGCTGTGGTGTCAACAAAACCCTTGGCAGGTCCCTGAGATGCGATTGGAATAACCAGCTACTAATTAGCCCTTTGGTTCTTGACTCCTTGAGAGATTGGCATCTGAAAAATTCTTTGCTCGAGCCCCATACCTTGTTCTAGCTGAGCCTTGTGTTACGTGTTCTCATGCAGGTGGCTGGGGAACGGTACGTCTACAAATTTGTCTGTGACCCGGATGCACTCTTCTCCATGGCCTTCCCAGACAATCAGCGTCCGTTCCTGAAGGCAGAGTCTGAATGCCCCCTCAACGAGGAGGACACCCTGCCACTGACTCACTTTGAGGACAACCCTGCTTACCTCCTGGACATGGATCGCTGCAGCAGCCTCCCCTATGCTGAAGGCTTTGCTTACTAAGTTTCTGAATGGCTGAGTGGCCAAACCCTAGAGCTAGCAGTCCCCATTCAGGCAAATGAGGGCAGTGGTTTTGTTTGTGTTCTTGGCTGTTCCTAAAGCTTGCCCTTTGAGTATTATCTGGAGAACCCAAGCCATCTCTGGATTGACACCCTTAAAGACAAATACCTTGGCTAGGGAGTGGGAACAGGGAGAGACAGAAAAACCACCAAGCGGCTGGTGATTCTGATGAGAGTCCTGGGAAGAGATGAAAGTGGAGCCTCCTTGCCATCATGGACAGTATGTGCAGAGCAATACCTTGTTCAGGTTAGCGCCCACGAAAGGGGACTGAGTGTATGACAATCTGCGTTGAGCATGTACTACTAAATGCCTTTACATAGAAGGGCTTTGACTTGCACAATTCTTTGGAAAGAAACCGCACACCCATAGGAAAGGCGAAAGGCTGGGTTGGGGAGGCTCAGATTACTAAGGCTTGAATTTTGCAAAACTCCTGCATCTCAGTTTGGAATGTTTCCCCGTAGTCCAGAACCGGGGCGGCCAGGACAGCTGTTAACCACTTCATGGTTCTCTGACCACAGCTCCTCTTGAGCCTTCCAGCCAGAGCGGTCACCATGTAGATCAAGCCCCCTCCTCCCAGTCTCATTGCTGAGTGTAGA
Organism: Peromyscus melanophrys; assembly: GCA_902168415.1. Taxonomy (NCBI): domain Eukaryota; kingdom Metazoa; phylum Chordata; class Mammalia; order Rodentia; family Cricetidae; genus Peromyscus; species Peromyscus melanophrys. The sequence goes on from CABHPR010136356.1 coordinate 24,771, forward strand.
TGGCTTTCGTTGTAGAAGAAAGGTGATCAACACTTGACAGTATTTTGTTTTGCTTTGATTTGGGGGCATCATTTTGTTTTGGTGGTTGTTTTGGGGGAAAAAACAGTTTATATAAACTGATTTTTGTAGTTTTGGTATTTAAAGCAAAAAAACAAAAACAAAAACTTTTTGGTAACTGCACTATATCCCTTACGTAGCCAGGGCCGTGCCCACTTACGAAGACGCTGCAGCTTGAGAGGGGCTTTGCTTGGGGCTTCCCTTCGCCATGTAGAAGCCTGCTCGGTGCCTTGGGCACCAGACAACAACCTGTTGAAACACTTACACCTGATTTGTACATTTTTGAAGTGTGCAGGGCAGCCTGGACACAGCTTAGATTCCATGTGTATAGCTCTCCTTGCTCACTAACTTGCCCTCTCTGGGAAGCAGATGTACATACTACATGTCATGTCCATGTAACACCTGGTCACCTGGTGGGAACCTAACAGACATCAGTTTCTGTTATTTTTCTTTCAGTTTTGAACCTTCAACCCTGCATAATGGTTCCCTAGGGTCTGAAATTTGCCTGTCACTGACAGGTAAAACAGTGCTAGCTAGCATTCTGGCTTCCTGCTACTCTCTTTTCTTTTTTCAATTTTTATTCTGATTGCTGTATTATATTGGGAATGTTTTAAACAACCAAACTGAGGCTGTATGAAAATTGGATTTGGAGTGGACGAAAGTCACCAGGAAGCGCCAGTATCTTGCTAACGCCCGCCCTATTGACGGAGTCTGCTCTCCTTGACACTCCACACACATGAAGAGTGTTCCTCATGTGCAGGACACAGAGCTGACTGAGTGTGGGACGGGCTTTGCTGTCCTACAGTGAGGCACTCCATAGCCCTCTCATGACCCACAGCACACTTGTGAAGAGGTTCACAGGGATGAGGGGTGCATTTTGTAACTGGGGAACTAAGGTTTTCCTCTTGAAAGCTAGTCAGCCCCCAGGTGTCAAGCCTGAAGCTTGGGCCTTAATGAGTATTGTACTCTAATGAAAGGACTTTTTCTAAAGCATATTTATAGCTTTCTAATCTACACATAGTCTATACATAGATGCGAATTTTACCCAGCTGGCTAGAGATTTATTTGTTGTAAATGCTGTATAGATTGGTTTTCTGTTTGTCTGTTTGTTTTCTCTTCCTCTCTTTACTTATACTGGTTTGGGGTTTTTTGTTGTTTTGTTTTTTAATGAATTTATGCTGTTTTACTGGGTATGAAAAGAACCTTCTGTGACCTGAGCTGCCCCTGCCCTACTGTAAGGGACATAGGACAGCAGTGTCACTTTGCATTCCCATCTGACTCATGTACCCCCAGGTAGCTGTTTCCTTCAGGGTGTGGGGGTTCTTTCCTTCATTTGCTTCTTTTCCAGAGTGTGGAAAGTCTACAGTGCAGAAAGGCTTTAGCCTGCCAGTTGATCTGAGATACTCCCCCCTGCGCAGGGCTGTGTACATCCTGCCGAGCTGCGTTATATTCTGTACTGTGTACAATAAAGAAGTTTGCTTTCCTTTATACGCTCCTGAAACCTGCCTCTTTCTTGCCCTCCGTGTTTTAATTTTCAAGCAAGCAAGAGCCTGGGCTTCCTCTGAACTCCCTACCCCAACCCCCGCTGTCTTCAGTATTTAACCTTACTAATGGATGATGGAGTTGAAAGAAGTGAAGGGTTAAAAATCTCATCCATGAGGCCAGCTTGGTCCACAGAGCGAATTCCAAGACAGCCAGAGCTATACAGAGAAACTCTGTTTTGAAAAGCAGAAACACAAAAAACAAAAATCTGATCCAAGGGGTTGGAGGCAGGGATCCTACCCCAACACAAGGTGAGCTAACATTGCCCCCAGGACCGCTTAGTAGTTTTTTCTCCTTAAAGCATGATTCGTTTGAACCTTGGATTGTGAAAGATTAACTAGGCAGGGCTTTTTTTGGGTCACAGAGTTTCATTCTGGCCCAACCCCTTTGGTTGGTATTTTGAAAACTGGTAAGCAACAAAGACCATGTCCTGAGTTTTCTCCCAACAGGTTTTGCTTTGGACACATGAAATACTTTATTGATGATAGTCCCTCAAAAGAACTAGTTTATATATTTTTTTTCTGGCATCTTTCCTCCATGGCCATCTCTTGGGAAAAATACATAACATATAATGCACACACCGAACACTTGAGAGAGATGTGGAAGGAAGTCATTGGTAGAGCTGTGCAGCATCTTGTGTGTGGGGTTCCTGTCTCATCCTTGCTCTGCACTTTTTATTTGGGGCGTTCAAGACTCCTGTTACAGTGTAGGGACAAAGTAGAGCCTCTTAGAGCCTAGAACAGAAGGCTTTCTGTAAGTTATCTCCTATCTTTCTTTTGCTGTTTTACAAGCCCTTAAGTGTAGAAACATCCAAGACTGAAGTGGTACACAGCCACTTCAATGGGAACTTGTGGGGAATGAGTGTCTGCTGCATAAAACCCATTAGCTCCCACAGATGAGGAAAAGATGCTCGGGGAAAGGGGGCAGGGTGTGCAGGACAAAGGGGCTCTCCTCTCCGATTCCTGATGATAAAGCTCTGACAGTCATCTCCCCATTGTGTGCAGGCTCATTATCTAGCCTAGGCTCAGACCCAGATCATTAACCTAATGCCAGAGGTCACCCAGCACGGTTGCCCTGCTAGTGTTGGATGCTGGGGGTAAGGAAGCCAGGAAATGGGAAGTTTATTCTCCATGGGGTCCCCTTTCACAATCCAAGTTAGAGGAACAATGCCCATTCAGCTGTTAGATGACAGAGAGGTAGTCTGAGGGCAAAAGAATGTGGTTGGAAAGCCAGAGCTCAAGTCTAAATTGTAATGCAGCTGGGACTGAGTATGGAAGAAAAGCACGCAGACCGTAGGGGACTTTGGGAAGAGCCATTTGCTCAGCAGTCAGGTAGTTGGAGCATAGCGTGTCTCCAAAACACAAGCAAAGGGGGGTGGGGGGTGGGGGTGGAAGGAGTCCTGAAAACCGGTCCTAATACAAATGTAAAAGAAGCACTGGTTCTCTGGGGTGCAAGTGCATTGTTGTGCTTCCTATAGACGGAGGGGTCCACAGTGGGACACGGGAAGTTGTGTCCTGGCGCTGGCAAATACACAGACCCTACGTCCAGCCTTTCCATAGCCCTTCCAATTGAAGAGCTGGCTCTACACCCGGGCTTCAATTTGTTGACCTTGGCAGTGATCCTCAGATAGCTCACCACTTGGTAGCACTTTACAGTTTACAGAGCACTTTTTTTTTTAAGTCTCCATTATCTTTTTGGCAAGCTTTCTTAAATGGAAACACTTGGTTGAAATCAAATCTGAAAATACGGCTCTTGGCCTCCAGGATTATTCTCTTCAGAATGTTCGCAGTGGCTCCCGTCGAACCCAGACTAGCCTGTGGGAGGCTGGACATGTAGGTTCTGGCCCCAGCCGGGTGATCTTGGAGGGCATCCCAGGTCAGTGAGGGCACTGGTGAGGTGCCACTTCCCAGAACTTCTAGGAGGAGGGGAGGAAGAGGAGGCATTTCCCAGAGAATTTAAGGTGTGTGTGCACTTGGGGTTGAGGGTAAATAGAACAGTTCAGAATATCTTTGCTTCACCTTTATATAGCGCAGTTCTCCAAGCATACATTGTTCATTTTCTAAGCATCCACTGAGTGCCTACTGAATGCAGTCACTTGCTAAGGGCTTTAGAAATAACAATTTCAAGTGAAAGGTTGCTCTGTGGCATGGTAATGCTTAAGATGACCCTTCAGACGTTTAATGCTCTACTTCTCAGCTCTTAAACACTGTTCCATCAGCTGGGCAGTGGTGGCACACGCCTTTAATCCCAGCACTCGGGAGGCAGAGCCAGGCGAATCTCTGAGTTCGAGGCAGCAAAACTACACAGAGAAATCCTGTCTCGAAAAACCAAAAAAAAAAAAAAAAAAAAAAAAAAAAAAAAAAAAGACTCTGTTCCATCATCTTCTTCTGATCATCTTGCCTCGATGCTGGACAGTTACCCACTAACCTTTACCCCTATTAGTTGAATGTTAACCCCAGAATGTTAACTCCTTGTGTACTCTCTACCAGGATCAAGGGGGAGGTAAGCACAGGGACCGGTGTGCAGGAACTCCCGGCAGGTGCAGCCTTCTCAGGTGGGCTCAGAGCACCTGTGGTGTGTGCCCTGTTGCCTTTTAAACACTGAGTAGGTCTCTCCCCGATGGCCCTGTTTCCATAGTGAAGGGGAATGCGTCTGGTTTCCATCGCTCAGTTATGTCCAGGTTGCCAATTATGTGACAGACACTTGGGTATGGGGGAGTTAAAACGGAACCCACCCGGGCCTTTCGAAGCTCTCAGGCTACTGACAAAACTTTTCTCTAGACGAAACTACAACACATAACACACTGACTGTCAGCATCTGATAAGTAGCAGCGTTCCATAGCAGGTTGCTACTCTGGGGTGTGGAGCTGAGGGCAAACAAATACAAATCTTTGTGCTTGGGACTTTACGTGACAAAGGGGCACAAAAAAAAATGGCAAAAGGAATAAACACTAGCATTTGCCAGAAGGTGTTAGCCACTGTGGGAAGGGGTCCTGGGACCTGGGAGACCCTGAAAGTGGGGTGGAGGGTTGCAGCTTTAAATCTTGAAGTCAAGGAAGGCCTCACGGTTGAGCAAAGACTTGAAAGAAACTAGTACCAGGTAGAAATCTGAACTCAGAGTGAAGCTGCCTGGGGATGTTGGGAAGGGCGTGGACTGAATTACCGGTGGGAGTTGGGTGGTCCACAGTGAGAGATGAGGAGCAGTCCTCCACGGACCGCACAGACATTCAGGATGCCAGGGTTTGCTTCGTTCTCACTTAGCTGTTAAGATTGATCTGAGCTCAGAAGTGAGCTCATCAGAAGTTTACTTCAAGAAGTAGTCTTTTGACATCTAAAGTTGAAAGGGAGTGGAGAGGACAAGGAAGGAGGCAAGAAACCCAAAAACCTGCAGCTGCCAAATGCAGATGACTGGGCAGGGGGAGGCATACCCAGTTGCAGGTTTAAGTTGGGGCAAAGGTTTGGGGCCGAGGAGGGTTGAAGTTGCTGTGAACTGAAACCAAGAAAGAAACCTGAGAAAACACGATTTGTGGTTGGGGAAGAGCGGGCCTCCACTCAGGACATAATTTATCTTATGCAGCCATTAGAAATCGGATGGGGAACCGGAGAGTTGCCTCAGTGGCGAAGAGCACCGACTGCGTTTGGGGAGCATCTGAGTTCAATTCCCAGCACCCACAGGGTTCCTAGCAACTGTCTGTAAGTCCAGTTCCAGGGGCCCAGCACCCTCCCTGAGGGCACAAGGCACACACACAGTGCACATACATACATACACGCAGGCAAAATATACACATAAAATATGAAATTAGAAAAAAAAAAGATCAGATGCGGGACATCAACTGGGATGCCAAGTCCAGGAGTTTAGGGAGGAACTCCAGGTGGGAGCTAGAAATTAGAAGTGTGTTTGGTAGCCCGGAGAGCTGAGACTGGATAGAATCCCTAGGGGAACAAGCGTAGGTAGATAGAGGAGCTGTGCCCTCTGACACTCCACAACTTAAGACATGGGAGAAACAAGAGTCAGAAAAGTAGACTGGGAAACTGGCGCAGGAAGGGAGGGTGGCCGCCAGGAAGCATCTCCCGGAGGAAGGCAGGGTCCGCTCGTTCAGGTGATTCTAACGTGACATGACGGAAGAGGGCTGGGACTGGCAAGAATAGTCTGGGTTGGCTTGCGCAAGACGTTCCATGGTATAGCAGACCTAACAGCTCAGCACGGCTGGAATTAAGGCCAGGGGAAGCCCGTGGATTTCAAAACCTTGGCTTGAACTCAACTCAGCCCCTTGTGCATCCTGCTGCCTCCAGGCACAACTTCTGGATGAGTGGCCGGATCCTTGCCCACAAGTTCATAGAGTAAAAAGCCTTTCGGAGAGGAAGGAGGAAGGAGCACGGCCTGTTGCTGGTACCTTCCCGCCCCTTTGGGGTTCTGTGTATTCTTGGTTTATGTTCTTAAAGCGCATCTCTACTTTTGGAACATTAAATATTTGTAATTACCTTCTTCATATTTTATAATTAGCGCGTGTTCTTTGTGAAAAACTTGAAAAATCTATAACCAAAATGTAAAACTGCTTCAAAAATTAAAACTAGAGATCACGTTTAACACCAGTGTGCTTCTTTCTCAGTGCTGTTTTTAAAATACACAAGGTTGGGCTGGCAAGATGATTCAGGGAGGAAAAGCGTCTGCTGCCAAGCCTGACGACCTGAGTTTAATTCCAAAAACCCACCTGGTAGGAAAGAATCAACTCCCCAAGTAGTCCACTGCCCCCCACTTGTGTGCTGTGGAATGTGCTTACCTGCACACACATGCACATTGAGTACTGACTGATTAATTAGCTTGTTTTTGTTTTGTTTTTCAAGACAGGGTTTCTCTGTGGAACAGACCTGGCTGTCCTAGAACTCACTCTGTAGACCAGGCTGGCCTCAAATTCACAGAGATCCACCTGCCTCTACCTACTGAGTGCTGGGATTAAAGATGTGTGCCACCACTGCCCAGCTTATTAATTAACTTTTTAAAAACAAAATTGGTCATTACTTCATTGTACACAATCTTGTAACTTGTTTCTTAAATATTTTAAAATCTTTCTTATCAAAAAATATAGTTGAGGAGATAGCTCAGTGGGTAAAGCTCTCATCCAGTCTTGAGAGCTGAGTTCAAGTCTCCAGAAATCATGAGAAGTCGGATGTGGAATCACGTACACCTGTAATCCCAGAACTCCGGGCAGGGACAGAGAAATCTCTGGAAGTTCATAGGCTAGCTTGTCTGACAAAAAAAAAAATAAAAAAAAAAAAGGGGGGGTGGGCAGTATTAGTCTCAAGCAAGGTAGAGATTTGAACCAACATGCAAGGTTATCCTTTGGCCTCCACATATGTGCTGTGGCACCCTTGTGCCCCCATGCACACACATAATACATATCATATACATACATGTAAAGATTTAAACATTTTTTACTGTACAACACCATTTTTAATGACCGCATGCATGCTATTCCATAGAACATTTAAGGAGTCACATTTGCTGGGGATAAAGGTACCACAAAATGAAGCTAGGTATTGGCACCCACCAAGATCAAACAACAGTAACCAACCCCTGTCAGTGTTACCTCCGGAATACCTCTCAGATCTGTCTCCGTCGTCTGTCCCGTAACTCAGCCCACCTGGACTGTGTGGCCAGCACTTAGCAGGTCTCACCTCCTCCTCCCTTGTCCCACCCCGACCTCTTGTCCATAATGTACTGAGTGATTTTTTTGTTTTTGTTTTTTAAAGCTCTAGACATCCCCACGGGCAAAGAAGTTGCGGTTATACCGCCAGATGATGCTCCGTCTACAAAGTGGGAACTACACACCCTGCACCTCGGTGATCTTAAAAAGAGAGTAAGCTGAAAATACATAAATGGCAAACAATATCGTACAGTTCTATTTACGTGAAGTCTTAAATAGACAAAACTAAGCTATAGTAATAGAAATCAGAAAGCAGGAACAGGGCTACAGGGTGGACAACCTGGACACGCCTACCCAGCCCCAGGACCCCCACTGTTACACCACCTCCATCCCTGACTGACCTCTAACCCCCATGACGTCCACGTGACCACACCTCACCCAAGGAGAAGACACTCTGTGAATCTTGCAAAACACTGATTAATCAATCCCATGTTGTTTGCTGCTTTTAGTGGTTACCACTTCTTAAAGTAGAACTTCTCACTGCTTAATTATTTACCCATTTGCAAGATTAGTTGACTGTTTTTCCCAGCAGAGTATAAACTCCATGAAAGCAGAACATATTTATCTGGCTAACTGTGTTATCTCTAGAACAGAAATCCCTAACTGAGGGGCTGGAGCGATGGCTCAGCAGTTAAGAGCCCTGGCTGCTCTTCCAGAAGACTTGAGTTCAACTCCCAGCACCCACATGGCAGCTCACACTGTCTACAACTCCAGGCCCAGGGGGTCTGACCTGCACACATGTGGCACACAGACAAATGCAGGCAAAATACTCATAATGAATAAGTAAAATGTTTAAAAATAGTTTTTCAAAATATCTAACTCAGTGGACATGGAAAATGAGCATCGTTGTTCGCTGGACATTAGGGACGTGTGCAGGGTTCTGCCCCCTCTGCTTCATCAGCCACCTGCACACATGTGGCTTACACACACACATAGATGAATACAATTTTTTTAATTAAAGCTTTTTTTAAATTATATTTATTTGACAATAAGGCTCTATATTTTTAAAATCATGTTTGTATTGAGTGCCTGTGATTGTAAGTTCATGTTTATCAAAAAACAAAGATGTAACTAAATCTAACATACAATTATTAAACAAAAATTTCATAAGTGAATATTTCAGTGAGCTCCATGGGAGAGTGACTGTTTTTCCATTAGTCTGAGCAAGACGATCCTGGACTTGGTGTCCGTTCTATTCCGACTTAGCAATTTTGAGTGAAGTAGTGAAAAATATCCAAAGAGAGATTGTTTCCTTCTGCTCGGTTAGTATTAAGAATGTAGCCAGATACATGATGGCCCTGTGCTTCCCAGCATCCTTTGCAATGCAGCTGTGCCTATTATTAATATATAATTAATGTAATTATTAATGGTTTCTCAACTCAAATTCACCGTTTTTTTGTTTTTTTTTTTTTTCTTTTTGCTTTTTTGCCTCTCAGAAATGGTTTGAGTCCTTGAGACCTTCCAACATTTTCCTTCGGTGACTGGCTCCGTCAGTGGAAGACGCCAGCCTGTCTGTCGGTAAAGAGAAAGGATTCGCTTCCTGTGTGCACGATCCTCCGATGAGTTGTCTCGCTTCTCCAAGCCCTGGCTGCCATAGCGCACAGAAGGCAGCTGACTTTGAGCGGCTCTGCAGTAGCGTGCTTCTGAGTCCTGTGCAGCTGGCAGCCTCTCTGGTGCCTGGCTCCTGCCACGCAGTGTCCAGAAGCACCCAGCACTTCCCTCTCTGGCAGATTTATAATACAGTTCCTAATCGGCTTCCCCCAGTGGTGGATTTCTAGTAGATTCTACCAGCAAGGCGCTTTGGGCCTTCATCAAGCCAGAGTCATGGCCTCTTGTCAGTAAAGGATTAACTCATTTTGCATTGTCTAAACATTGCCCATTCCACAAAGGTTTGGCCCTGACCTGGCTCCTGGAAAATAATCTTTAAGCCTCTGGGATATCCTGTGTGATAAGACAGTCTTTACTTACCTGGGACCTTGAGCTGTACCAAAGAGTCTTTACTAACAGTGTGGTTCTTGGGGGGGTCTTTAAACTGTGTGGCATGAATTGGTCTAGAGGACCTAGGGACCAAACAACTAAAGACCAGTTATGTGGACAGCCAGGCATACCTACATGATTAACCTCAATACATCTCAGAACATCAAGTCTCACCAGACTTCTGTGATGGACAGCGCTTCATTAGTGTCCCCGCGCATCGTTGCTGAAAGACTTCAATGTTGTTTGACTCCACAGGGGGACAAGTGGAGGTTTGTACCCGTGTCCCCCAGACACTGCTATGTGCCTGTCCCCTACGCTGGCTTCAGTCTGTATCTTTTTACTTTAACGGGCCTCAACCCTGCCTGTCACCATTTTCTGGGTTCTTTCTTCCTCACAAATGGCTGAGCCTAGTGGTGACCTTTGACCCTCAAATGAAGTCTGAATCTTGAAAAACAATGTAAGGACTCTTCTCAGGTCCTCTCCTCTTCTGAGCGCTGCTTGCCCCGGGCTTGGGGACGGCCACTTGTGCTTCTCAAGTCCCTGGGAGCTTAGTAAGTCCTCATGTGAGACTTGTCCTATGCAAATTACTTTGTGGTTTCTTTAGTTTGGACCCAGATGGATACAGTGGTCATGTTAGTCGCTTCTCTCTAATTAAAGATAAGCAAAAACAAGACGTGTTATCTATGGTACAGGGCCGTGAGATGAACGTGCGCTTCCTCCATATGTCTTTCCATTTGGATGGAGATGGTGGCGGGACCCCAAGCCTGGTGGAGCCTGAGATGGAAGAAGCCTGGGCTTCTCACTCACCACATGCTCAAGAGCCAATTAAGAAATAACAGTTCAGCTTACCCTATCTAACACACTTCGTTCCGTTAAAAAAAATCTCTCTCTCTCCCTCTCCCTCTCCCTCTCCCTCTCCCTCTCCCTCTCCCTCTCCCTCTCCCTCTCTCTCTGTGTGTGTCTGTGTCTGTCTGTGTGTGAGTGTGGTAGTTTGAATGTGATTGGCCCCCATAAGCTCATAGAGAGTGACACTGTTAAGAGGAAGTTGAATAAGTGTGTCACTGGGCGTGGGCTCTAGGTATCTCCTAGGCTCAGGATAGCGCCCAGTACCTCAGCAAACCTCATGGTGTGTGCAAGAAGTAGGAGTCCCAGCTACTCCAGCACCCCGTCTGCCTGCACACCGCCACGCTCCCCATCATAATGACAATGGACTAAACCTCTGAAACTGTAAGTGAGCCAACCCAGTGAAATGTTTTCTTTAAAAGTTTTCCTGTGGTCATGGTGTCTCTTCACAGCTATGGAAACCCTAACTAAGACCGTGAGTGTTTTGCCTTCATGTCTGTCTGTCTATTCACCTGGTGCCTGCCGAGGTCCGAAGAGGGTATCAGATCCCTCAGAACTAGAGTTACAGATAGTTGGGAGCCATCATGTGGGTGTTGGGAACTGTACCCAGGTCCTCTGCAAGAGCAGCAAGTGCTCTTCACTGCAGAGCCTGCCATCTCTCTGTCCCCACTGTGTGTGTGTTTAATAGCAATGCCACTCCAGGATTAGATGTCTTCTCAAGTCATATGCCAAAATTCACATGCAAAATTTTTACCAGAAACTTTTTTTTTTTTGCCTTGGGTGGGGATGGAATTAAAGTCTTTCCACGAGCTGGACAAGTACACTGTCACTGACCGGCATCGCCAGCCCCAGGAACTGCTTTACCAGTGATTTACCAGTTCATAGCTCTTCTAGGTCCTTCTTCAATTTTGTTGAAATAAGAAACTGGAATTCTGGGCAGTAAACCAAAGAGTCTTCGCCAGGACTTAGTTATCAAATGACTCTACATGTTTGGTTGTCAAAGGGTAGATTCCAGGCAGGTCCCAGCAACATCCAACACAACTTGTTAGAAAGTAGACCCTCAGATCCCAAAGATGAACAATCAGAAACTCTAGGGAGATGCTGGAGCTGGCCAAACTACTGAGGAGGCTGAGGCAGGACGGTTACAAGTTTGAGTCTAGCCTGAGCAACATAGAAATACCTTTGTTTGAATATTAAAAATAATAATAATGATAATAATAATAATAATAATAATAATAATAATAATAATAATAAGCAGGGCAGTGGTGGCACACGCCTTTAATCCCAGCACTCGGGAGGCAGAGGCAGACAGATCTCTATGAGTTCAAGGCCAGCCTGGTCAACAGAACGAGTTCCAGGACAGGCTCCAAAGTTACACAGAGAAACCCTGTCTCAAAAAATAAGAAATAATAATAATAATACCAAACCCCAGCATGAGGACCAACAATCTGTGTTTTAGCAGGTGATTCAAATGTGCTTTCAAGTTTGAGAATGATTACTACACATTGCACTTGTAATTCCATCTCCAGAACCCCATTTGATCTGATGGTTTCAAAATCATTTCAATATTGAGATGTTCATTTCAACATACCTTTGCTGTCTGTAGTAGTTATCTATTGGTGTATAAAAATGCCAGCTCGAGGGCTAGGTAGCTGGTCCAAAGGAAATGAAGAGGGCTCACTGTGAAAGTATGAGGACCTGAGTTCGAATACCAATATCTACTTAAAACGTCAAGCACAAGAGTAACTGCCTGTAACCCCAGCAATGGAGAGACAGAGTTTGTGGCCGGCCAGCTGTGCTGAATTCCAGGTTAGGTAAGAGACCTTCTCTCAAAAACCGAGGTAGCAAACAATTGAGGAAGACACCCAGTGTCAACCTCTGACCTACACTACACAGACACACAGACACACAGACACACACACACAGACACACACACACACACACACACACACACACACACACACACTCACAGCCCAAACCTTGTGACTTAAAATCATATATTATTTTCTTCCACTTTCTGTGGATTTGTACACGGTTTGGCCAAGTCCTCCACTGTGCGGTCTCCAGAGGCTACAGCCACCGGGTCAGAAAAGACAGGGGTTACATCTGAAATGCAGCCTAGAAGACTGCTTTTACGCTCACAGTCAGTGACTGCACCCGTTCTTTGCCAGCTGCCAGCCAGAGGCCACCCTCAGCTCCTCGCCATGAGGCTTGCCAACAGTGCCACTTGCTTCTTCAAACCCAGCAAAGGACACCTTCCTAACACAACTGGTGTTATGCCAGGCATAGCGGGCACATCTGTCATCCCAGCACTCAGGAGACTGAGGCAGGAGGATCATGAGTTTAAAGCTAACCTGGGGTCCATAGTGACAGTTTGTTTAAGAGAGAGAGAGAGGCCGGGCGTTGGTGGCGCACGCCTTTAATCCCAGCACTCGGGAGGCAGAGTCAGGCAGATCTCTGTGAGTTCGAGGCCAGCCTGGGCTACCAAGTGAGTTCCAGGAAAGGCGCAAAGCTACACAGAGAAACCCTGTCTCAAAAAGAGAGAGAGAGAGAGAGAGAGAGAGAGAGAGAGAGAGAGAGAGAGAGGAAGAGGAAGAGGAAGAGGAAGAAGAGGAGGTGGAGGAAGTGAAGGATGGGAAGGAAATGAAGTAAGGCAAGGGACAGGAAAAGACTGGTCTTAAGTTGTGACACCTGCCTGTAATCCCAGCATTACCGAAGCAGAAGCTGGAGGGTCGCTTGCTTGAGGACATTCCAGGTGACACAGGGGGATGCTATCCTGTGAACAAACAAACAAAAATCCGGTATTATAATCTCATGTGACGTAATCACGTACATCTCATCGGCCATGCAGGTGGTGGTGACAAACTGGCCACGCAAGCAGTGGAGGAATTCACCAAGACACCAAAAAGTAGAAATGGGGACTTCATTAGATACACTCCAGGCCAGCCACAGCAGACGGCAGAGTGAAACTGCGCAGAGACAGCCTAAGGGGCTGACTTTATAGGGCAGAGAGGTCCATGGAATACCAGGCAAGTGGTGTTTCAATGTCAGTGTCCTGGAACAATTGCACTTGGGGCTTATTGCAGTTAGCAGCAGCCTGGCCATCCGTCCTAACCTGGAGTCCACACTTAGCTCTTGGTAGAGCAACAGTGTCAGATTTTTGACATTTGAATGACGGTCTTGTCTTCAGTAGCTTAAGTTGCGTAGGAATGATGTACGGGCCCTTACCTATTACTGTTGATCTGCCAGAAGTAGAATAGTGATGTCTCAAGGTCTGGGACAGGCAAGACGGGCCTCTATCTTTCTTGTATAACTATTTGAAGCCAACTTTGTTGAATTCTAAAGAAACAAACCTGATAAAGCTGCTGAAGGGCAGGAACCAAAAGCGTAGCGCAAACATACAAAATGTTGCTAGAGGGATAAGATAGGCCAGTCATGGTTATTCCCATTTTAGCCATGTTGGTAAACTGCCAGAGAGGGGCAGTGACAGAAGCAGGCCTGCTGTGAAGAAGTTGTACCCACAAGGAGAGAGAGCAGGAAGGCATGAGCCTACCATGCCATGGAAGGAGAGACTGTGTGTGTGTGTGTCTGTGTGTGTGTGTCCGTCTGTCTGTCGTCTGTCTGTGTTTAAAATCCCTGTGAGGCAGAAGCAAGACAGAAGATAGGCTTAGAGGGGTTGGGGATTTAGCTCAGTGGTAGAGGCCCTGGGTTCAATCTTCAGCTCCAGATATCTCCAAGGCAAATTAGTGTGTGCCCATTGTCCAGTGATGTTCCAGTCGTCCTCTGGGGTCTGAGATTCACAGGTGGAGTTAAGGATCTGTCAGGAAGCCTGGGGCTGTACAGGCCTGCATGCCTAGCCTGGGAATGATTGACAAGCCCTGGTAGGATAGAGGTTTTCTCCATCAGTAATAAAGGAGACAGTAAACAGAGAACTGGATTTCTATTTACTCGGGTCCAGATAATTAGTTATGGCAGAAGAATAGAATATCTTTAAATGATTTTCATGGGAGTTGAGATTTGACTGTGAAATGTCTCCCATAAGCTGGGAGTGGTGGCACGGGCTTTTAATCCCAGCGCTCAGGAGACAGAGACTCACAACAGTCTGTAACCCATTACAGGGGGTCTGACTCCCTCTTCTGGCCTCCAAGGGCACTGCATGCACATGGTGAACATACATACATGTAGGGAAACACTCATACACATGTAATTAAAGATAAATATGTGAAGTTTTTTTGTTTTTATTCATATATAGGTGTGTGTCCACATGTGGGTATGTACCTGTGAACTCAGACAGGCATCGGGTCCCCTGGATCTAGGGTTACAGTTGTGAGCCACTTAACGTGGGTGTCAGGCACTGAACTCGGGTCCTCTGCAAGAGCAGCAAGTGCTTTTAACCACTGAACTGCCTCTCCAGCCCCTGGAATTCTGTTGTTAATAATACTAATTATTTTATTCTGTGATCACATGTTCCTTCTGCATGTTTAATACCATGTAAATGACCAAAACATAACCATTTTCCTTTAACTGTTAAGGTCAGTCAAGACTCCTCAAGGTTACTCCTAGGGATGTAGGAGGAACTCAGGCTCCTTAATTTTCTCTACAAGTTGTGCCATATACTGGGATGGGTCAGTCTTGCTGAAGATGTGACTTTCCATCGAGGCACAGGGGGCATTTCCCTCTAATGACCCACCTCTTTGTGAGGGTGTGCACTGGTTGGAGTCCCACCCCGAGTCTCCATGGCTCTCTAAGCAAAAGGGCAGGGGACTTACTGGAGTTGCAAGGCCCTGTTTCAGAAGACTCATCATGCCAGGGTCCTGGTTGACTTTGGAGGTCAAAGGCCAAAATCTTGACTGTTTTTGACTTAGACCTCCAAGCTTTGATTGTCCAATACCAGTGAAACTGCAACAGAGGCACTCTGAGAGGCTGGATCACCTGGGCCACCTGTTTTCATTGGTGTCTGGTCCCCTTGTTCTGAAAACACACAAACTTTTAAAGGTAACATACGTATCCGCATTAACACAGGTATGGAATGTGTGGTGTGCACAAGTCAGTTAAAGATGATTTTTTTGTTTTGTGTTTAAGCAGGGTAAAAGACATCTGTCAACTTTATAAGTCTGTTTGGACTGTATTACCAAACTGTAATATAAATCTCTATCCATGTCATATGAAAGGATGGCATGTAATAATAAGTCATGAGGACTCTGTAGCCAACAAGATTTAGCATGTCTCATCTCGTCTCCAAGCTGTTCCCAGACAGAAGGATCAGCTTACATGCCACCTGTCCTGTAGTCTTTCTTGATTTCCTCCCCCAAATCTGTAGCCAAGATCCTCAGGAGGTCTCCAATGGTCAAATCTGATCTCTATTAACCTGAAAGGAATCCACAGACTTTCATTTTCTGTGGAAACAAAAGCATAACCTCTTCCCCAATGTAATACATTTTTTGACTTCCATTTTAAAGTTAAGGCATTCCTAAAGCATGTAGGCTGGTTTAATTCAATGTCTCTCAGCAGCTGTTGTCTGTTCATTAGCATTCAAAAAATTCAAAATTAACAAAGCACCATATAAGGTCCAAACCCCCTGTGTTATAATATTTCCCACCCTTATATGGCTTGTTTTTTTTTTAATTACTTCTCTCTTTAAAGACTTTATTATTTTTAAACTATTTTTTATGACTGTCTATATCCTTTTTCTTTTTTTCTTAAGCCTACATACATTGTTAACCATACTGTAACCTGTTTAGAGATTTTTTTTTCCATCTGAACTTGCTTTACTGCATATCTGTAATCTTTTCTGTCTGCATGAGCAAAACCTTAAACCGCCATGCAGCTCAGTTCATGGCATACTGGTGGCTCAAGCCTGCAGGCAATAGCCAGGAGACATGTTTGTGTACTGCAGACCAAATGAGAGTCTGCAGGATGCCATGTTTGGCTCCATTTTTGTGTGTTTGGAATTCTTTTTTAAGCTTTCTCAGGTGGAAATATATGGCCCCCACATTGTACCCCATTTGTAGCAAGTCTTTCTCTGTCTCACCAGCTAGCTCCCAAATCACGACATGGAGACTTATTATTATGAAAGCTTGTTCGATAGCTTAGGCTTGTTTTTAATTAGCTCTTATAACTTAAATTAACCCATATCTTTTAATCTACCTTCTTTTACATAGCTTGGTTACTTCTACTCTGTAATGCCCATGCTGTTTGACTTCCATATGGCTGGTGATTCTGCTTTTCTTCTTCCCAGTGCCCTCTGTGCCTGGAAATCCTGCCTAGCTATTAGCCATTTAGCTTTTTTATTAACATCCTCATAGTGTACAAAAAGATTATTCCACAACATTTCCCCCTTTTTTGTCTAAATGAAAAGGAAAGGTTTTAACTCTAACACAGTAAAACTACATACAATAAGAGCAATTATCAGTTAAGACTTACATTCACAATGTCCAGTTTATTCGAGAGTCCCAGTGTTAAATTTCCACAAGAGTTTCTGGTGAGAAATGGCCTTGGACAGTGCATTGTTTTGGTTTAAGCAAAAAGAGAGGAAATGCCTAGAGATGGAATAATGTTAACCCTGGGATTGCTGTTAGACAGCAAATGGCTGCTTTTCCTGAGATTCAAAGGAAGAGTGTCCAATGGTACAGGCTGGACAGGAGACTGGGTGTTGAGTCTACTGGTGGCAGGCTGGGCCCACAACAGTTACACTTTAGAGTAGGTCAGACATGGTAAAGAGGATGCTTTCCCAGATGGTGTGCAGGGCCCCACTGGCCACCTCACGAACTGGAAGAATGTTTTCTGAAGGACAGAAGGTAACTTCTCCCTACTTTCCTGAACTCCTGAAGTTCCTGAAAAAGTGTGTGAGAAAGGGAGTGTTTCCAGGTTAGCAGGAAGAGTGATTAGAGAGAGCCGCACAGGCCGAAGAAAGAACAGGAGGAGGAGACGCCAAAAGAGAGGGAGTCAGGGTAGAGTTGTCAGGTGGAATGGTGTATTTTGTAGCACCTGTCATATGAAATATTATGAAAGTGTAGAGCACCATTGTGCACCCATGGAACACCAGTATTCAGGAGGCTGAGGAGGCAGGAGGATCATGAATGAGTTCAGAGAAGAATACATAGTGAGGCCTTATAAATAAGTAAGATCACTAAAGCAGCTAAACCTGATGCAGATGGAATAATCTATCAAGTTACCAACACAAGATGACAATGGGGACCTCAATAGAGTTATCCAAACTATAAAATTGACTCAAGCTGTAGATTATTAGTAGTAGTATTGATTTTTAATTTATTTTATGTGTATGGGTGTTTTGCTTTGCCTGCAGTGGTCATAAAAAGATGTTAGATCCTGTGGAACTGGAGTTACATTCAGCTGTGAGCCATATGTGAGTACTAGGAATCGAACTCTAGTCTTCTGGAAGAACAGCCAGAGCACTTAACCACTGAGCCATTTCTCCAGTACTTTGGGCTGTGGGTTATTATTAATGTGATGGGTGATGCCAAAAAGAAGGTACCTCTTTGACAAATGGATGTTCCCATGGGTTGTGAATTCTGGTGGTGAGCTTTTAGGAATAATGCAATTAAGTTATTCATTTAAAAAGCCAAAATAGCCTCTTTAATTTCATCAGACGTCGTGATTAAATTTCCTATGTCTTTAATGAAAAAGAAAGGTATATACTGCTGAAAGTAACTAGCCAAGCAACTAGCACATAATCTTATTTTTTGTTAATAGAAGGTGCAGAATCTTATTATCTATCATCTGAAATGAGTATCAACTATAATTATAACAAACATTTCCTAATACGGGCTGATAGAAAGGGCTGAACGATGCACAGTCTAGATGCGCTCATTTGAGATGTCCCTACAGCATGTACTCTGTGAGCATGTATTTCATTTCATTCGCTCAGCCTGGTAACAACTTCAAACCCATGAAAAGCAGGGGGAAAAAAAAATAGCATCATGAGCACTAATCAGCACTTGGCTTTAATTCTCGCAAGCTCCTCTCTGCTCACCTTGTCAATGAACTTCAGCTCCTAGATGCAAGGACGTTCCCCAGGCTTATGGTTGAGGAGACTGTCTTGTAAGCTGGGCTTGTCTGCCACTCTCTCATGCTGGGATACTGACTCGGTGTGTTTGGCAGGAATGGTCCCGAAGAGTTGTGCGGGTCCCATCACCACACCCCTCTGACAGCCACAGACGGCGTCACTAGCAGGAATGCTGCCTTTGATGACTTGGCTTTTGGTTCTATGAGCAGCTGTTCCTGTGAACTCAACCGAGGTGTCCAGCAACCAGGGTTAAAAAACAAAAACAAAAAAAACGTGGCGCAGATGCACAATGGAGTACTATCTAGCCAAGTTTTCAAGTATTTTATTTATTCCTTGTGTGTGTGTTTGTCCTTGTGTATGTGGGGGCCATATGTGTGTGGAGGTCAGAGTACAACTTGTGGGAGTTGGTTATCTCCATCATGGGGGTCCTAGGCATCAAACTTGGTAGCAACCATCTTTGCCCTCTGGGTCATCTTACCAGCTCCAGCCATTTAAAAAAATAAAAATTTAAGTTCTGTCTTATTTTTTTTTCCAACACAATGGACCTGGAGATCACAATGTTACCTGAAATAACCCAAGACAGAACATCAAATGTTGCATGATTTTTCACTAATATGTGGACTCTGGAGAAGCTGAGCTCATAGGTGCAGTGTGGGATAGTAACTACCAGAGACCAGTGAGGAGAGGTGAGTGTTAAATCATAGCCAGATAAGGGGAACGCTCTGGTGTTCTACCCCACAGAAAAGCAACTCTAGTCATAAGCAATATAGCTACTTAAAATAGCTAGAAGGGGATTTTGAGCATTCACATCACAAAGACAGTTAAATGTTTGAGATGATGGACAGCCTCAGCACCCTGAGTCATACACAGGATATTAATGTGCTGAAACAGCACACTGTACCCATGCAGATGAACAATTTTTCTGGCCAATTCTAAAAATAGCGAAAGAAATAAATGAAATAACTTTTCTCCTATTGCTTAGTAATAACGCATTCACCAACTAAACCTGATTTTTTGTTTGTTTGTTTGTTTGTTTGTTTGTTTTTGGTGGGGGAGGGTGTTGGGACAGGGTTTCTCTGTGTAACCTTGGCTGTCCTGGAACTCACCTTTTTTTTTTTTTTTTTTTTTTTTTTGGTTTTTTGAGACAGGGTTTCTCTGTGTATCTTTGGAGCCTGTCCTGGATATGGCTCTGTAGACCAAGCTGGCCCCGAAACTCACAAAGATCCACCTGGCTCTGCCTCCCGAGTGCTGGGATTAAAGGCATGCTCCACCACCGCCCAGCCTGGAACTCACTTTGTAGACCAGGCTGGACTCAAACTCACAGAGATCTACCTGCCTCTCTGCCTCCCAAGTAGTGGGATTAAGGACATACACCACCACTACCTGGCTCACCTAAGGGTTTGTTGTTGTTGTTGTTTGTTTGTTTGTTTGTTTGTTTGTTTTGTTGTTGTTGTTTTTTCGAGATAGGGTTTCTCTGTGTAGCTTTGGAGCCTGTCCTGGATCTCACTCTATAGCCCAGTCCGCCTGCCTCTGCCTCCCGAGTGCTGGGATTAAAGGCGTGCGCCACCACCTCCCAGTTCACCTAAAGATTTTTAACAGACTCTCCACCTCCAGCTCACCTAAAGGTTTTTAACCAGCTCTGATATATCCCGCCTGAATAAGGTTTCACCATCATTACACCGCCGGGCTGTTGTGTTGATAGCTGGCACTCCAGGGACAAACTCACATTGGAATGTTACCTACAATGAAAGCATTATTTCAGATAATTGGCTTGGGGCTTGTGGGGGCATGGTCTTGTTTTTCAGAGTCTTCTGGGATGATTGGCCAGTCTCAGCACCAGAGGCTCAGGCAACTACCAGCACTTTGTATCTCTACCATGGAAGTCTCTGCTTTTCACTCCGCTACTTTCTGCCTGAGCTGTCCATAGCAAAGAGTCCAGAAAGCCTGGGCTCACACTTTCACAACTTCAAATCCCACAGAAAAAGACTACCTCTTCTGAAATATGACAACAGGGGTGTTAGAGAGCTCAGTCTCCTTGACTCTGATTGACTTAACTTGACTTAGAGCCCACCCCTAAACCAATCATCATGGTTAGGGAAATTATGCCAGGGTTGATTTATATGCCTGATCCTGAAGTAGGATCAGTCCCAAACTCTACAGGCTGAGTAGTGGTCCCTACGGAAAAAGGAGAGGTTCTGTTAATACCTTATACCAAGCTGGGTATGGTAGTATACTGTTATGGAGTATTAGTTTACGATGTGTTACATTTATTTATGCTGTGGACTATTTGTTTAATGATGCAAAGATATGTTGCATTCTTTTATGTTGCATTTGTTTAACTCTGTAAAGCTGCGTTACCTTGCTTGTCTAAAACACCTGTTTGGTCTAATAAAGCTGAACGGCCAATAGCAAGGCAGGAGAAAGGATAGGCAGGGTGATGGGCAGAGAATAAATAGGAGGAGAAACCTAGGGAAAAGAAAAGGAGGAAAGGAGAATGCCAGGGGCCAGCCACCCAGCCACCCAGCCACCCAGCCACCCAGTCACCCAGCCACACAGCCACACAGCCAGCCACAGAGTAAGTAGGAAAGAAAGACATATAGAATAAAGAAAGGTAAAAAGTCCAGTGGCAAAACATAGTTAAAGAGAAATGGGATAATTTAAGTTAGAAAAGCTGGCTAGAAACAAACCAAGCTAAGGCTGGGCATTCATAAGTAAGAATAAGTCGCTGTGTATTTATTTGGGAGCTGGGTGGCGGGCCCCCAAAGAGTAAAAAAAATAAAAAATAAAACCCAACTACAGTAAACACCTATAATCCCAGCATTTAGGAGGCCGATGCTGGAGGATCCATGCAAGGACAGCTTGAACAAACAGGGAGAGTGGAAAGGGTCGTGGCAGGAGGCAAAGCCAACAGCTGTCCACTACAATGGATCAGTTCATTAAGATTCTTAAACATCGCTTAAGCCATTTAAAAGACTAAGACTGTAGGATAGAAAATGAAGCCAGGCATCCACACAGTCTTTACCTCAAATTCATTCCATATCCTAATTTATATATTGATAATAAAGAAAGAAGAAAAGCAGGTTATGTAGCCCTAAAGAAAAATGAAATCATGACATTTGCAGAAAAAAATGGACAGAGCTCAAAATCATTATGTTCAGTGAAATAATCCAGTCTCAGAAAGGCAAACATCATTTTTTTCTCATATGGAATATCTAAATTTCATATGTGTACATAGGTGTTTGAAGGTCACAAAACTAGAAAGGCAATCATGAAGAAAGGAAGAGATCTCAAGAGGGGTGGAAAATAGGGCAATGGAATTGTTGCATAGGAAACAAAAGAGATCAATGGAATCGGAAGAGAACGGTGTCGGAGAGCAAGTGAGAATGAAGAATTACCACCCGTGTGTATGAGATGCCAAGCCTGAACCTGTGTCTTTGTACGCCAATCTAAAGTGAATAAATAAATCAGTGGGAACACAATGTCATCATTTTTATAGATGCTAAAAAAATTTAATAAAATTTAGAGAACAAACATTTAAGTCACTAATGCTCAGCAGTTAAGAGCACTGGCTGCCCTTCCTGAAGACCCAGGTTCAATTCCCAGCACCTTCGTGGTGACTTGCAACTGTCTGTAACTCCAGTTCCAGGGGACAGACATCTTCTGACCTCAATAGGCAACAGGCGCGCATGTGGTACACATATATACACACAGGCAAAACATTCATACCAATAAAATAAATATTTTAAAGTATTTGTAAATAAATCACTAATAAGCCAGGCAGTGGTGGCACACACCTTTAATACCAGCACTCAGGAGGCAGAGGCAGGTGGATCTCCAAGTTCGAGGCCAGCCTGGTCTACAGAGTGAATTCCAGGACAGCCAGGGCTACAGAGAAACCCTGTCTTGAAAAAAACCTAATAAATAAATAAATCACTAATAAACATGGGATGGATGAGGATTTAAAGTGTCTATTGTAATAGAATTAACCCTAGCTAAGAATCATCAATAGACACTGAGTGAAAAGTTTGAGGGCTGACTAGATGTTTTTAAAGTCTCAGAATAACTCTCCAAACATAATCATCAATTATGAAGGACACAGAGGTGTCTTAACAGTACCAGCCAGCCATAAGTACTCAATATAAGATCACTGGTTGCTTTAGCTCAGGCTGCTACAACAACACGCTATAGCCCGGGTAGCTGATGGAGAGCAGAAGTGTATTTAATTCTAGAATTTGAAAGCACGAGACCAGGGTAGAGCATGGTGGGGTTCTGCAGGCTTCTTCCTGTGCTGTCCTGAAGCAGATAAAGGGTGGAAAGAACTTTAACCTCTGAAGTCTCCTATACGAGGACATAAGTCCAAAGGGCTCCATCCCTGTGACCTAATCATCGCTCATAACCCCACCTTCTAACACCACACAAGGTGTCTTAGCTAAGGTGTCTGCTGTGAGGAGACACCATGAACACAGCCACTCTTATAAGGAAAACATTTAACTGGGACTGAAAGTTCCGAGGTTTAGTCCATTGCCATCATGGAAGGAAACATGGCGGTGTGCAGACAGACATGGTGCTGGAGAGTAGCTGAGAGTTCCACATCTGGATGAGCAGGCAGCAGGAAGAGAGAGAGACACTGGGCCTGGCTTGAGCATTTGAAACTTTAAAGCCCATCCCCAGTGACACACTTCCTCCAACAAGGCCACACCTACTCCAAGGAGGCCACACCCCCTAATAGTGCCATGCCCTATGAGCTAATGAGGCCATTTTCATTCAAACTACCGCAGATGGTTAGGATGCCTATATGAATGGGGGGAGGGGGCATTCAATCCATAACCTAACAGTAAATAGAACAAATGAACGGCTCGTGCTGACTGACACAGAGCGCTGAGGGAAACAGTGTAGTTCCCTGACTCTCCTGAAAAGAAGCTGAATTATATTTCAGTTATGAGGAAGCATCAGGCATGTTCAAACTGAGGGGAGGATGAAGGAAGGGAGAGAGGGAGGAAAAAAGAAAAGAAAAACAAATGCTAGCCTCACAGAAGCTGAAGCAGGAAGCCCCGAGTTCAAAGCCAACTTGGCCTCTATTCCTTAACAAAGTCAATGTTAAGAAATACAAAGTAGCCGGGCGGTGGTGGCGCACGCCTTTAATCCCAGCACTCAGGAGGCAGAGACACTCAGTGAGTTCGAGGCCAGCCTGGGCTACCAAGTGAGTTCCAGGAAAGGTGCAAAGCTACACAGAGAAACCCTGTCTCGAAAAACCAAAAAAAAAAAAAAAAAAAAAAGAGAGAGAGAGAGAGAGAGAGAGAGAGAGAAATACAAAGTAAAGCTAGGGATTGTTTCAGATGAAAAGCCAAACCGTGACAACCAAACACAAACATGATCCAGAATGTTCCTTTGTAAAGGATGTGATTAGGGAAATGTATAAACCATTAACAGCCTTCTATGTGCAGATAATATTATATTGACATGGACTTCCTGATTCTGATTGTGCGGGTGGGGCTGAAGAGATGACTCAGGGGTTTGCTCTTGCAGAGGATCCCAGCTCTGTTCCTGGCCTCACAAAAAGGCATCAGCTTAAGACCATCTGTAGCCCTGCCTCCATAGGGTCTGACACCTTCTCTGAACTCATGTTGTGCACATACTCACACACAAACACATATATAGGTAATTTTTAAAATCTGAAAGAAATACCCTGAAGTATTTAAGGGTAAAGAAGAATCCTGTGGATAATAGCTCAGGAACACACACACACACACACACACACACACACACACACACACACACACAAAACACAACACACACACACACACACACACACGTTTTCTATTTAGAAAGGGGGGGCAATTTGTAGTAAAATGTACTATTTGGTAAGTCTGGGTTAAAAATAGTCGGGAACTCTACTGTCCTTGCAAATGTCTGTAAGTATGAAATTAAGAAAGTTAAAGTTACAAAGAAATTGGTATAAAAATTTTAAATCTCTTTTAATGTAATAAAGAAGAGAGGAATAAATTGGTCAAAGGATTTTGGTTTGAGCAAAACAAGAGAGGGTAATGGAATATATGTGTCATGAAAGCAGATGGCGGGTGGCGGGGGAAGTTCTGTTGGGGGAGGGGAAGGGGGAGCTATGTGAAGAAACCATGATGACAGAATCAGAAGAAAGCATCACAATATCACAATGAAACCCAGTGCCAACCAAAAATAACTAAGAAAAAGGCTTTGATCGGGTTTTAGTTTAGAAACATTAGCCTGCATAAATACACGTGGAGAACAGGCTGAGGAGCGCACTTAGGTCAGGAGACTAAGGCTGACAGAATAGAGAAAGGAGGCCAGCAGGCCAGGGATGCAGCGCCCTTGGTAGAACATGTCATTAGCATGTTTGAGACTCTGGGTTCAGTCTATAGCAGCAAATAAACTTGGTGTGGTGGCAGATGCCTGTAATCCCCGAGTTCAAGGTCATCCTTGTCTGTCCAGGGAGTTCTGGATTCCTTTGGGTTTTTTTGTTTGTTTGTTTGTTTGTTTGTTTTTGTTGTTGTTGTTTTAAGATCCTGTCTCAATAAATAAATAAGCAAAAGAGAAAAAAGGGAAAGCTGTGATTATTGGGGGGAGATATGTTCAATGCAGGACATGTAGAACTACCTATAAAAGAATACAAAGCACACAGCCAATCACCATGGGACAGGAGACTCCCTAAGGAGAGGCGTTGGGGATGGGCAGGAAAGACACCTTCGGGATGGGCTTCTCACTTCATAAAAGGGGACACTGAAGCTCAGACACGTGACATTATTTTCTGTGTACAAAGAAGCTAGTTAAAGAGAACCATTCTCTGACAGATCCAGGACCCTTTTCACTGGATAGAGTCTCTGCTGGCATTTCCAGTGGTTGCTCACGGGGAGGTGCTGGCTGGCCCAAAAAGCAACAGGAGATTTGGGAGTCTTTTTAGTAAGTTCAAGACAAGGGGGTGCTGTTATTTCAGGAATGAGACCAAAGATGTTAAACTTGCCTGCTGGGATGCAGGTAGCCACAAACAGTGGCCCTGCAGAAAGAAGAGCTGGGATCCAAGTCCAGCCCACCCTTGCCGATGGGGCTGAGTGGCAGCCGAGCTCCAAAACCAGTGCTCTACACCAGATGACAACGTTTGGTCATCTCAGCGCTGTTGGCACCTCCGAGGTCAGCAGAGGTCACCAACACGTTGACACAGGCAGGGGGACTTCTAAGCCGGCCATTTTGTCGTTCCCCACGGCTGAGCAGCCTCATGGGTGTCCTAAGCCATGATCTATAACATCTTGAATAATAACTAGGTTCTTTGGGGGAAAACCTGGGTTACAAACAGTTTTCACTTACACCATTTCATTCAGTCTCCGCCTTTGCCCCATGGAGCAGTTACTCCAGCTTTACAGATGATCTGTCCCAGACTTCCTGGTCAGTAAGCGATGTATAGAGCTATGCCAAATCTTTGTCTTCTAAAGCCAAACTTTAGAAGTTCTTAGACCATCTACTGCCCCTGGGGCACACGCCTGTCTTGGTCCTACTCTGTCTGTCTAGCCTCCTCTCTTCCTTGTCCTCCTTCCTCCTACAATTCATCTCCCTTAGATGAAAACTAACTAAAGAGTAAATAGTGGGGTCTCAAAGTGGCCCGCACAACAAAGACTTGAAAGGGTGTAGGCTTTTGGTTGGTATTGCGGTAGTGCCCGCGCTACCACCACCCAATCACCATGTCCGAGCGAGGGGCTGTGGATTAAAAAATAGAGACAGGAGACAGCGGGTCATTCACCCCAGCAGAATGCCAAATGCCATTTATTGAAGGAGGGAGGAGGCCTTAAACACAGGCTTACAGCACAATGGAGGAACCCCGGAGGGCAGAAGTTCGCTACCCATGTTCTACATTCTTGCATCTAAGCTGTTCACACCAAATGCAGGATACACAGACAAGGAAACTCCGGTGAGCATTCAGGAAGAAGGAAACCAGCAGGGAATCAGCATAGGGAGGACATCTGGTCAAGGTCGGCAAGCAAGGCAACTGCTACCCAGAATGGGGGGTCAGGGCCCTACAGGTTGGGTGTTGCTGGTATTATAAAACCAAACTACCAAGCAACTTTGAAAATGTTAAAGTTGGCCGGGCGGTGGTGGCGCACGCCTTTAATCCCAGCACTCGGGAGGCAGAGCCAGGCGGATCTCTGTGAGTTCAAGGCCAGCCTGGGCTACCAAGTGAGTTCCAGGAAAGGCGCAAAGCTACACAGAGAAACCCTGTCTCGAAAAAACAAAACAAAACAAAACAAACAAACAAACAAACAAACAAACAAAAAAGAAAATGTTAAAGTTGTTGTGTGTCCTGCAGTAATCAAAAATGTGCCAAGACATATTTTTGTATAATCAAGCACAGTTGTTTTTGTTCTCATAGTATTCAAAATTGCTTTCCTCTTTAATGAATGGAAAACTTACATATGGGGGGGGGGGGGGTCTGGAGAAGCTGTGGGGTGATCGTGAGGCAAAGATGATTCCTGATTCAAAACTGAAAAGATCCCTACGGTCCTTTTCAGATGGGCAAGCAGAGAAGTCAGTGCCTAGGGAGACAGTGTGGTTGGAAGCGTCCAGGCTGAGTCAAATCAGGAGAGGAAAATAAAGGAAGGAGACTAGAAATTGGAATGTGCTTGTGAAGACGAAAGCAGATTCTTCCCTTCCAAGAAAGAGACTGGAGCCCCAGCAGGGCCCGGGAGACAAACCCAGCTTCTGCCTGGAGAGGAAGTTAGGCAAATGTCAGCGTTTCTCAAATAGCCTTGCCCAGAAAAATGTGTCAACAAACACCCAGCCAAACTTCACGAATACAACGCAAGGCAACTCGGCCGAGAAGCCGGGGATGCATCTCCCGAGGGAGATGCACTTGAATTGAGTTAAAAATACATTAAATTCACAGTCACTCAAGAGCTAAAGACCCAGAAAATACCTCTGGACTTCAGCTTTGAAATCCTCCGATTTCCTTTAAGGTAGGTGTCCTGGGTTGTTTTTCAAGCATTATCTGAGTTTGCCTGGGGCAGAAGAGGAATGACCCTGAGATGGGAAGCCTGATTTCACCTTTGAGTAGAGTGGTGTTCCCGACTGTAATTCCAGAGGGAATTCTGGGAATGGAAACCAGGTCCAGAATGCATCTCTGCAGCCTGGCAGGCAGCAGCAGTTAACAGTTTCAGGTGAAAATCGAGCTTCTTTTTACAGGAGCCTACAAGATGCCATGGAACCCTTCAGAAATCTTAACTCCTGTCTCCAACCAAAGTAGAAAGACTAAAGTCTTTTTAAAATAAGTTTGAAAGTTGTTTGAAAATAACTCCTTCTCACACTTGTGAAACACTGAGATCCAGATGTGCCAAAAGGAAGGGAATAAGTATTCTTGATTCTCTACTACGAAAAATGAGCATTTTGTTGTATTTATTGCATTTTAAAGTGTTTTGATTTTAGGGTTAAAACCAATCTTAGATATTTGTTTGTTTGAGACAGTTTTATTCTAGGGCCCCTGGCTAGCTTTAAACTCACAGTTCTCTGCCTCAGCCTCCCAGGCACTCAGATTACAGGGGTGCCTGGCTTAATTTTGGTTTTTTGAATGGTTCAAAATTAAAATGCTGTAAAAATAAAAAACAATTTTTGAGAAGTGAACATTTTTAGTTGTACCTTCCTAATATTCCCATATACAACTATAAGAACAGACACAATTTTTTTTTCTTTAAATTTTTTTTAGCCAGGTTTGGTGGTTTATTTATTTTGGTGCCTTTATTTCCAGCACTTGGAAGGCAGAGGTAGGCAGACCTCTATGAGTTCGAGGCTAGCCTGGTCTGCAGAGTGATTTCCAAGACAGCCAGGGCTACATAGTGAGGCCCTGTCTCAAATATTATAGTAATAGTAATAATAATAATAATAATAATAATAATAATAATAATAATAATAATATTTACTTCTATTAATTTTATTTGTTTGTTTGTTTTGAGACATGGTCTCATTGTATAGTCCTGGCTGTCCTGGAACTCACTATGTTGACAAGCCTGGTCTGGAACTCACAGATCCACCTGCCTCTGCCTCCTAAGTGCTGAGATTAAAGGCATGTGCCACCACATCCAGATTTTATCAGTTTTAATTATATGTATGTTTATGTTCCTACGTACAGGTGTGGGCATGAGAGTCAGGTGCCGTGAGAAGCTGTGGCGTCAGATCTCCTGGAGCTCCAAGTTACACATGGTTGTGAGCCACCCAACATGAGCACTGAGAACAGAGCTGGAGTTCTCTGAAAGAGCAGCAGGTTCCCTTCACCACTGAGCCATCTCCAGCCAAAAATGATTTTCTTTTAAAAAAAAATTAATTGTGTGTGTGTGTGTGTGTGTGTGTGTGTGTGTGTGTGTGTGTGTGTGTGCAAGCAAACATGCTCGTGCCACAGTGGTTAGGGACAGCTCTCAGAAGTCAATGCTATGCTTCTGCCTTGTTTTGAGGTAGAGTCCTCTCGTTGTGCTCCACTTCGCTGTACACTCCAGACCTACTGGCCCATGAGCTTCTAACAAACACAGATTCTTATTTCACACTTTATTGCAAAGAATGGCATTTGGCAATGCATCCTACTGCATTCATCTTTCAGGTGTTTATGCAGACAATGACTTTTTACTGACGTTAGACCAGACTTCTGTAACAAATGTTTTTTAACTTAAGGATTTGTGTGGACATTTATGCTATCATTTTCAAAGGCTATGATGACAGGAAAAAGCCCTGAAATATTACTATGGCTCTCTGCCTCCCTCAGGATAATCTCTGGGATAGGAAAGAAAAATACTGCTGTCCTTGAAGTGCCAAAGCCTTGGATGACTTCAGGCTCAGCCAGGTACCAGCCATGTGAACTTGGGTGCTGAGCCACAAATCCCAATACTTAGATGCTTCTCACTCACTCTTGTGTTCCGGGGCTGTCATGAGAATGAAATGAGATGATCAGGGAACAATCACTTGATGTGAGGCAGGAGAGTACTAGAATATCCATATAACTGTGTCATATGCTCGTGGCTGTACACACACACACACACACACACACACACACACACACACGTTCTGAAAGGAAGCTCTATTTGTTTACTTGTTTTCTCAGTAAACATCTTTACACAAAATTTTTACACAGATGGCTTACACACATAGAGACACACTCACAAACGCATAAATAAAATTACATCTTTAAGAATTCCTGTAACCTAAAGAAATCAGGTTGGAATAGGGTATCTGCTTTCTTTCATTCTCTCAACAAATGCTCTTAAGCTCCTACTGAAGGGGCTCTGGCAGGCTTTGTGCTTCTCTCCCATTCCTTCTGCCTTGCTAAAAAACAATAAGATCACATTCTGGCCATCAAGGTCTGTTCCCTTATTGGCCACTTCCTCCTCCTGAGGCTGACTACCAAGGCCCAGCCATCATGGTATTAAAGTCCAGCAATCAAAAGTCCCTTCTGATTCACCTAATTAACATGCCCAATCAAAATACACCACAGCATTCTAGCCCATTCTAACACAGACCTCCCCTTTTTCTCTTCTTAGAATTACACCTGCAAGGTCATTTGCTGATGTTTTTCTGCCTGAGTCAGAAAGCAGTCACTTTAACTTTTTCTTCCCTACTTAACAAAGGATATCTCTGTGAAAACAGGCATTTGGATGTGGTTTGTGCCCAATCCAGGATCCAGGAGGTCTGTGTGGGGGTCTCCTTCACTTACCATTTGCTAT
>CABHPR010136357.1:0-40805 GCA_902168415.1 Peromyscus melanophrys
AGGTATATAGTGAAATATTCTGCTTTTTCTAGGATCTGCTCTTCAGAAAAAGACCATTAAAGCAGAAACCATATAAATTCTAAGCTTGTACCAAACTCAGCACACTTGCCAGAGAATGAGCCATCGGGGATGCCCACATAGTACTGAGCCTGTGGTGTGGGCCCTGTGCTCCATCTTGTTGCTTTTCATGAGAGACTGAGGTTGGAGATGAGATGGATGAGGGACCATCCATCAGGGAGGGAGGAGCAATCACAAGAACAAGCCAGTCTTTGGAAGAAGCATGAAGCTCTGTCCCTGAAAGGCTGAGAAATGGTGTTTATGGCCATGGATTCCAATTCGATAGCAACAGCACTGCAGGAAGTATTGATCTGGCAAAAGCTGGAGGCCTTCCAGCAAGTTTGCGCCATCTTCTCACAGGTGCCTGCATGCAATTGACTTTACCAACTCCTTGCTTCAATGGAGCAAACATGAGCTCAGTAAAGATGGCTCTCCAATTAGCCTTCGGTCAGAGAGCAAGCGGGTTGGGGGTGGAGGAGCATGTGCCAGGGCTTAGAAAAAAGTGAAAGCTAGATACTAAATGTTTTCCTCTGGGGCTCTACTGCTGGACTCCCAGGTCTATTTCAAAGACATAATTATCTGCACAGACAAGTTATTTCTAAGGGGCTCCTGTTTCACTTAAGATAGGCATATTTGTTATGCAATAGGAAAATGAATTAAATAAGAATTTTTCAGCTTTGTTGGAACAAACAAAATATTACTTGGATTTTCTTTTGATATGAATTCAAAGATTTTTATCCTAGATAATGATTTTTATACTGATAGGCATGATGAAAGTATTTATAACAATATTCCATTTTGATTGTTATAGATCTTGCATGTTAACTTAAAAAGCCAATGGGGAAACATATTTTCATAGCCATACAGGTCTCAGCTGTAAAAATCCCTTTACTGGATTTTTACAACTGAGTTAAAGAAATGGCATGCTGTTTGAAGAAAAGTGAATTTGATCACAGATTACATTTAGTGTGAGAAGTGGGACATGTGAGAAGCCAGACAAGACCAGGTTAGGCAGTTTTTCTGCTTTGAATGTCTGATCTATGCCCTGACCTAAGAACCCTATTTAGCCTAACCACACGTGCCGCCAAATGCAGAGCCACATAGACAGCCCTGCCTACCCTCCTACTCTGACTATCTGAGATCTCCTCATCCCACCCTGGGAGCTCTCTCCACCCAAACAGTCACATATGGCCAAGCAGGACCAAACATGGCAGCCCCTTCATTGCACCATTTGTGACACCTGCCCTTCCCCAGAAGCCCCTCTAACTTACGCACCACTTACAATCTTACAAGTAATTGGTAAGGCAGCCCCTCCACCCTCCACTGCCTCTGCCCCTTCACCTGCTTCTAGAACCCTCATGCTGATTTTCCACAGGTGACCTACTTACTGGGTAGGGGCTTCATAAAGAAGCCCCTCAGCCCTGGCCTGTGTCTACTCCATCTACTCTCCTCTCAGCCATCCAGTCTGCTGCTATCTCTAGGCTTTATTACAAACACATGGCAAGAGAAAGAAGGAAGACCCTGATGTCACATGTATGGATCTTGTCAGTAAAACACAAGCAATACGAAAAATCAAGACATTGGGCCTGCTCACCAAATACTGCAGTGACGGCTCCCAAAGTTATTGAAATTCAAGACACAGAATTCAAAACAATGATTATAAATAAGTTAAAAGAGCTTTAAAGGATTTAAAGAGAACAGGAACAAACAGCTGAATGAAATGAGAGAGGACATGAAGCAAACTGTTTGAAATCCAAGAAAATATACATAGCTAAATGAAAAGGGAAGGACAATTCAAAATGCAAAAGTAGAATTCAACAAAGAGAAATAGGGAAACGAACTCAACCTGCAATGAAACTTCCAATTAGCCAGATCAAGCTCAAGGAAGATCACAGCCAGCAGAAAGGATCATGTGGAAGACAGTCTGGGGACTTGAAGACAACATAAGGGAGCAAGACTATCATTGGGGAAACAACCACTACTGGTTGGGTTCCACATCACTCCATAAGAGAGAATTCATAACTAGAACTGCAAACATAGTGTAAGAAAGAAAGGAAAAACAAACAAAAATATGACTGAGGGGGCTTAGGCCCTAATAGGGAGACTATAACTCCACTTAGCTACATCAACATAGCATCTAACTATTTTTTTTTATTTATTTTTTTTCAGAGCTGAGGACCAAACCCAGGGCCTTGCCCTTGCTAGGCAAGTGCTCTACCACTGAGCTAAATCCCCAAACCCCTAACTATTTTTAAATGCCTGTGTTAAATAACCAAAGGCTACTCTTCTCAATCAGAGAAGCTTCTCTGTGCAGTGAACATAGGTAAGTGCAGAGACACAAGGCTGTACAAGACACTGAAATGAAAAGTTGAGGGCTTGGCCCTAAACAAGATATTGATAGGACCCACAGAAGGCTCAAGGAACATTATGAAAGAGGGGCAGAGAGAATGTAAGAGCTTGAAAGTAGGGAAAGGCCCGTGAAGTACTATCTCCTAAACAAGAATCACCCATGGCAATTGTGAACTCACAGCAGCTGCACTGTCTGGCTTGAGACCCACATAAGCCAGGCTACTTTACAGTCAGCTGTGGATAGGGAAGGGGCTCACAGAGCCCTGCCACTTACTGATGAGCTATTGACAGCTAACAGATTCCGAGAGAGAGGGAGACATGATACCCAGCTGTTCATCCACTGATGCATACCCACCAGGCTCTATTAGATAGTCCTAAACACAAACTCACACAGAAAACCCTAGTTCAACTTTGTAGAACACAAAAGAACACAGACTTGTGAATATGGAACAGAGATTTATAAAGAGGAGAGGGGCCTCGCCAGGATGGGAGGGAAATAGGAGTAACATGGTTGTATTATATATAAGTTGGCCAAGAGCAAAATGAAAAAGGGAAAGAAGAATTGGACTCCTAGTATGCTGAACACTTACCATACCTTGTCCAGACAACAGAAAAGAGTCAGAAGAAAGGGTCTGATCATTGGGTGGGCAATAGATTTGAAGAAAGACAGTTTGGGGAAAGGCCACTTTCACACTGCAACTTATGTGAAGAAATGCTGTACATAGCAGACTCTCATTTCCTCTGTGTGGCTGGCTCCACAGCCCAACTAGTACCCGTGAGTGAACTTGACTGGGACATCAGCGTGCAAGGGAGATAGTCCTCTCTAACACCCATAACTCTAATGAGCAATGGGCCTTCTGATTGGCTGAGGTTGCTTGAGTCTTTATGGACAGGCTGCAGAAGACCTGCATAGTAGATGGAGGCACATGAAACGGTGAGTTGTAAATTTCATTCTAATATTGATAGTTTATGAATCTCTGAGATCCATCTTTTTATATCTTAAAATGGTTCATAACTGAAGACATTTGAATAAATAACATATTCTTCTGTACACAAAGAATGGAGGCGATATGATGGATAAGAGCGGCAGGGTTTCTTTCTCAGAAAGAAAATAATGCAGAAGTCTTAAGCTGGCTGGGTGAAAAGAACAAAGGCCCCACTGCAGCACACTTAGGGAAGCCTCCATGCTCAGGGGCAGACTCGATTCAGATCAACCATGTGACTATCCTTACTTGTTCCTGGGGTGGATGTGGTCAACTTGATGGGGAGTCTGTTGAGGGTCTTCAAATGGTTTCTTACTTAATGCTTTCTTTGGGCAGGGTTGACAAGAGAAAAAGATTAGCATTAGAAATTATCTCCATCTTCATTATTGTTTTAGAAGCAATCAATTTATTTTCAGATTTTTTTTTTTTTTTTTGGTTTTTCGAGACAGGGTTTCTCTGTGTAGCTTTGCGCCTTTCCTGGAGCTCACTTGGTAGCCCAGGCTGGCCTCGAACTCACAGAGATCCACCTGGCTCTGCCTCCCGAGTGCTGGGATTAAAGGCGTGCGCCACCACCGCCCGGCTTATTTTCAGATTTAAGAGAATCTCTCTCTCTCTCTCTCTCTCTCTCTCTCTCTCTCTCTCTCTCTCTCCCTCTCTCTCTCTCTCTAGCTTCACAGTCAAGGGCTTTAACACAGACACAGGATTTTCTGTTACCTAGTGATGGAAACCTGATAACACCAAGAGAGGGAAAGAGTTTGCTGGAGAGATGAGCTAAAGAAATAAATCCTTGATCTCTCAAAAGAGTGAGAGCAGGGCAGCTTTGCTGTTGATGTTAGCATCCTACCTCCATCTTTGAATAGTCATCTTTCTAGTGTGTTCCAGTTTGTGGAGGGTCCAAGTCACTTTTCACAACACTTTTCTCTCTCTAGAATGTTCCACCAACCCACCTCTTCTTAAATGAACATTAGAATTGTATGTGTGAGTTTGTGTGCGTACATGTCCATGCTAACACATGGTGAATATGTGGAGGTCAGAAGACAACTTTCAGGAGTTGGTTCTCAGCTTTCTGGAGGGTCTCTCTTGTTGCTACTGTCTTGCTGCAGATTGCAGGCTAGCCAGCCTGTGAGCTAATTGGTGATTTTCCTGTCTCTACCTTTCATCTCTCTGCAACAGTGTTGGGATTACAAATAGATGCAAGACTATCCAGCTTTTTACATGGATTCTGAGGGTTGAAGTCTGGTCACCAGGCTTGTGTGCCTAGCACTTGTACCTACAGAGCCACCTCCCGGCCCTCATTTGGTCTTAGACACAACGTCTTGCTGAATCTCTCAGGCTGACTTGGAATTAGCCCTGGCTGGTCTCAAGCTCTCTCTTCTCTTCCTCTGCCTCTCAACTGCTGTGATTACAGGTGTGTGCCACTGAACTCAACTCCTCCTTCTTTAATGTAACAGCCAGCCAATCCTGTCACTAACTCTTTTCTTTCATGGTGCCTCTTACCATTTTTGAACAAAAAGAGAAAACCTCCAAGTCAACTCAATCATGTCTAGAGTCTCTGTCCTTTTGATCCCTAAGTCCTCACATTCAGTACAAACCTAACACTCAGGAGGTGCTAAAGCATATTTACAAAAATAAGGCATAAAGTGAACCAATCTATGACACAGACAGAGCTCTGGAGTAGCAAGTATTGCACAATGTAGATCTAGCCTATCTCTTGGCCTCCCTCAGTCCCTATCCACACTCACCCTGCCCTCTATCTACACACACCCTGCCCTCTATCCACACACACCCTGCCCTCTATCCATTGCTCTTAGTTGCTCAGTGGAGCTTCATGTTCCCGAATCTGTACCCAGCCCCCACCTTTAAGGAACCCCCCCCCCCACTGTGTCTCTGTTGGTTGTCTGCTTCCTCCAGCACTGGCTCTGGAGCCTTCTCACTGAGAAGCCATCCTGCATTGCTGTAGACTGCTCCCCCATCTTTGAACACAATAGCACCTGATGCTGTGTAGCTCACTCTCTATGGACCTTATTTCTTAAGAGGCCCTGGGAGGATAGGAGAACTAACTTTACACATCCTCATTACCCACCAGTTTTGCTGTCACTGCCTCTTATTTTTAAATTATGTTTTCTCGTCATTGGAAAAATGCAAAACTATCTAACATTGCAGTCCCAGTATCCCGATCCTACTCTCTCAGGTGAGTCCATAGATCAAACTGTTATAAACGTTCACAGGAACCTTTCTTGCCCTGTGATCACTCAAACTCTCTGCGCATGTGTCTAAGCTAGACCTGGGCATGACCTGGGCACAGACATCTAGATAAGGACATTGATGCCTCCTAATGTTTGTAAAACAGCTTCTTAATATATATGCATGTTGAATTTTACTTTTTTTCCGCTTGACAATAAGACTTAGATATTTCCAATATCATTACATGTAGGAAATAATTCATAGGTATTTATAGTTGAATGCTATAGCATGGAAGTATGTTTTACAAAAGACAGTCTTGAATAACACACACACACACACACACACACACACATATATATATATATATATAAAACACCTAAGAGATGACCAGGTCCTATGTACAATTCAAAATGGCCAACTACTTTGACAAGTTTGTCTCTAAGCCTTTCCTGCAATAAGCCATGTCGCCTCGTTCCCATTATCCTGGGTAAGTTAATGCACAGCATGTGAGCAGAAAACTGACAAGCAAAACGATGTAGTGTTTAAAACACCTGTGTTAAGTTCTAAGCTTCGAGGCTCAAGAAAGCCAGTGGGGAGAGCAAATGGGTAGAGAAGGAACAGATGGAGATTTCTGGAATCCTAGGCAGTAGGGTGTCAGAATGGCAAGAAAGCTGGGAGGTTTCTGTGCTGTGCCCAGGGCGCAGAAAACTGCTTTGTAGCTTCTCACTGCCATTCCAGATTCCCCTCCCGGCCCTTGCCTGATGAATGTTAGTGCCGCCTGTCATTCACTTATTCAATAAACACCGTGTGAATGCTTATTAATTACTATGGTGCAGGGTGGGCATAGCTTCTATCAAAATAGAGCCCCTCCCTCACTGGAATACACAGGAGAAGGAGCAGACAATAAGCTCACAAGAAAACATATCTTTTACTGTCAGCTGCTGGCAATGGCTATGAAAAGACTGAAAATACAAGAAAACAGAGAAAGATTTGGGAATCATTTAGATTCAATAGTCAAGGAAGCATTTCAGAGCAGGTAATGTTTGCCCAAAGATTGATACATGATGACACTCTTATGCCTGGAGCAAGCTAGCTTTCCTTTATTTAGTAGACAGAAGGGAAAGAACGCGAAGATTTTGTCTGTCTGCAGCTCAGCCACTTGAGCTCCTGTCCCCACTCTTTTGTCTGCTACCAGCCAGGCCATACAAGACAGGTCAATTTTGCTCCTCTCTGTCTCATTTTCATCATTTATAAAATAAGGAATCGGACTACTGTCCTTTATGGCCCTTCTGCCAGTAACAACAATCAATGGTTTCACATCTCTAGAACATCACCATGTTCCACCCACCCTTCCTATCTCAGAAAGAACTGGTGACCTACCTACCCGCAGAGTGCAAGGGTCTTACACACATGAGACTGGGAGCAGGTTCCCAGCAACTCTGTTCCCTTTTTGATGACATGTGATGATATCATCATTACAGTAAAACTTCTTCTAGGAGCAACCAGTGTGGTCATTCTGAATCTTTGAATGCAATAGTCCATGCGTGAAGTTCAGGTGGGGAGTTGGCTCTATGTCTTTGTCTTGGCCCCACCTCCAAAGGGATCCCAACAAGACCCAACATGCTGTTTCATT
This sequence comes from Peromyscus melanophrys, assembly GCA_902168415.1. Classification (NCBI taxonomy): domain Eukaryota; kingdom Metazoa; phylum Chordata; class Mammalia; order Rodentia; family Cricetidae; genus Peromyscus; species Peromyscus melanophrys. The sequence continues at coordinate 7,207 of CABHPR010136357.1, forward strand.
CCATTAGAGAATCATAGACCCCGAGTGGGACCATGTTTAAAGGAGTGAGTGGTAGTGAGAAGATGGCAGCTTTAGAACTTCTATGGTGAACCTACATCCTAGGTTCTCTTCTCATTCACAGTATAATCTTGGACCACCACTAAAAATGGCTACTGTTGTATGGCTTTATGTGCTAGGGCTCAGTGATGATTCATAATATACTACAAGGACTCAGAAGTTCTACTATTATGTTGCTTTTGTACAAATACAGGTTGAAGAGACTTGAAAAGAGTAGGTAACTTGCTAAAGATGACCAAGCCCTTCTGGTACTGGGTATAATCAAACCTAGGTGTATTAGTTAGGGTTTTGTAGAGGAACAGGACTTGTAAATGAATATACATATGTGTGTGTTTAATAAATCCCACATATATATGTATATATTCATAAGTGGGATTTATAAGAATGGCTTACAGGCTGTGATCCAGCAAGTCCAACAATGGCTGTTTATTAACAGACAGTCAAAGAATTCAGCCAGTAGTTGTTCAGTCCATGAGGCTGGATTTCTCAGCCGGTCTTCAGTATACACCTGAATCCCGAGGAAGTAGGTTCCAATGCCAATAAAGGAATGGACTTGCCAGGGAGGGTAAGAGAAAGCCTGTAGAGAGAAAGAGCTTCCTTCTTCCATGTCCTTTATACAGGCTGCCACCAGAAGGTGTAACCCAGATTAAAGGTGGATTTTCCCACATTAAAAGATCCAGATAAAAGTGGGTGTTCCCACTTCAAATGATTTAATTAAGAAAAAAAATCCCTCACAGGTGGACCCAGAGAGTTACAGTTAGTTCCAGATGTAGTCGAGTTGCCAATGAAGAACTTCCAATTGAAGGTTTTAGTTACAAACCATCTAAATAAATTACTTAGTTTCTTTGGCACTCAGTTTCCCCATTGGAAATCAGGTCGCCGTAGCTACCTGCATGTGTGAAGGACATCATATGGAGCAGGGGTGAATTGTCAGCAGATGTGAAGCTTACTCTATCCAGAAGGGGCTGTTCCCTTTGCTCCAGGCTCTCAGCCGCTGCCTTGCAGTGTCCTGGGCCAGGAGTAAGTATCCTTACCTCTCAAACAAAAGCTGCCTAGACTTTGGGCAGGACCTGGGGAGTGAGCAGCAGGCAGGCAGTTCAGCAATTTTTGAGATTTTTAATGTCTCTAAATACAGTCAGTAGGAAGCTGTGAGTTATCTATAAAAAGAAGAACTTTGAGGCGAATTATCAGAAAGGGTTGATCACCCTCGATCCTCGGCTATCCCTGACTATGAATGATTATAAAAATTCTGCACTGTTCTGCACTTGCGGAGACCAAGTTAATGAGGCATTACTGTATCTATCTGTCAGATTATGCTAAGCCTTTTAAATAACATAATTTCTATTCATTGCAGGGTAGCTTAAAAAGATGCAATGGACAAGGAGTTCCTTTCATCTTAATGGAGAACTGGCATCTTCAATTAGAAAGTATTTAAACTATGCTAAAACACATGTTCTGGAAATAAAAGGACAGGAAGGAATTTAAGCGAGGTTAGTATTATCTGAATGTCAGACTAAAAGAAAAATAGCAAACTGGTCATTTGGCTTATCATGAAAATTGCTTGTAAGGCCAAATTTGAAATTTCTATGTTGATGTTCACATGAGTGGGTAGTTTCTGTCTGACCTCTGAGCTACCCTCCTCCTCCATGGCCTATTAGTCTGAATATTAAGGAGACCAACTTACATGGCTTTCTGGTCACACAGAGCCATCTGTGTTTATACAGAAGGACATGGTCAGTGAGGTGTCAGTAGGGCCAGCATTTATCATGTTTCTATGTCCTGAGCATGGCATAGCCTGAGTTTCTCACTTAAGTACATTTGTAATATGTGTACATACACACATACTCAGAAGAGCTAAGCAGGTGTGTGTGTGTGTGTGTGTGTGTGTGTGTGTGTGTGTGTGTGTGCACGCGCGTGCGTGCGTGCGCGTGCGCGTGCACACATGCACGTGCCTGCAACACAGGGATACATGTGGTGGTGGCACTAGGGGACTGGAAATATGATATAATTACTTTCCTACCTTGCTCTGCCAAGACTCTTCACAAGGAACAAAGGCAAATGATTTTCCAGAAGCCAGGCAGAGGTGGCAAACTTTAGAGACGGTGCTTGGTTTCCTAAGGCTATTTATCTGAAGTGTAAAAACCAAAGTTTATCAGTCAATACTGACTTTGAGTGTAGGTTTAAGAAACAGTATCGTTTGTATTATGTTTTGCAATTAAGAATTCCCACAGGAGGTCTTTTGATATAGTCAGATTTGTGCTTGTAAGTTCAGAAGCTTGTAAGGCCAGAGAGTAAGAGCAAGGGCTCCGGACTCAAACACACTGTGTTCATGTCCGGCTTTACAGGGTATCAGAGGACAATGGCTATAGTGCAGGGGATTCTGGTCAAAGCCTGCTACTAAGTCCTTACTAGCTTCATAAGCTTGGAAAGGTGTATGTGCCCACTTTGCCTCAGTTTCCTGATCAGAGAGAGAAAGTGCTGTTGTGAGAAACACTGGATCCACAGTAAGCTATTGATGAATGCTATGTATTGTTCTACAGAGTGAGAGTGATGACCCAGCCCCACTTTGTAAGATTGTTTCAAGGTTCAAAAGAGACAATGTGCAGAAACTGCTCCCATAATGCCTACACAGTATAATGATCGGGAGATGGGGAGCTATTACTATCAAAGACCAGAGCCACCAAAAATGCATCATAGTATGTCTGTTCAGATGGCTTTTCTATAGACATCAATGCACTCACTTCTCTCTCCACTACCTAATAGCTGCAGACGGCTCAGGAAATTGCATAACATCTAAGGGTCCTCAGTTTCCTGGGCTATAAAATATGAAAGCCAGATGATCAAAGGCCATTTTAGCTCTAAAATGGCTGGATTTTGATTCCTCAGTTTTACAATTGTGTTAAGAGAAAGGAACAAAAACAAAACAGAAAACGAGCAACCTCACTGTGTCCATCACTCCTTTGCAGCATCCTGTTCTTCTAGAAGCATCTGCAGTCTAAGCTATTAACTAAACAAAGGAAAGTAAATCAACTTGGCAGGACATATACAGGATATATCCAATGAGTGATCATCCAGCTTTTACCTGGGAAATGGCTGGCCTTAATACAACCTGAGAAGTGAACTGTGTTCTACCAAGCTGTCAGAGTCCCTTGCTGGCTAGCAATGTCCATGGCCAGGAATGGAAATTAGAAGCACACCAACTCAGTTGAGTCTTCAGGTCAGCAAATTCATGAATGACTACAGCTCACAATTTTAACTTCCTTGCTCTGTGTATGTTCAGACAGCAGCAGTGATCTCCTGACAATGTAAGGGTGAAGGAACATGGAGCTCCAGAACCCTGGGAAGCCTTGGTTCAGACAATTTAAGGTGATGTCCCTATGTTGTACTCATGTAGTCTTTGAAAGAAGTCATAGAAAACCTCAGCCTAAAAAGATATCTTATCAAGGCAGGTATCCTCAGAGGATTCTCCAGTCCAGATTTTTTAGATACCTCTACTAATGATAATTGATAATGATGGTCTAGTTTAATGCCTTTCAAGTATAAGGTCTTGATATCTTTGGTTTTTGAGACTGGGTCCCTGCTGAAACTCAGAAGAACCTAGAACTTTTGTTGTAGTACAATGTGACCTTGAACCTCTTGATCCTCCTGCCTACACCTCCCGAGTGCTAGGACCACCCTCCCTAGTTCTGAATCATCATTGTCATTATGATTGTCCCTTAATCTCAGTGAGCCAGGCATTTCTTATGAATTACATTGTTATTCTTTGCTTCTGTTCCCCTCATGCTCTGTAGTAGCCATGTTAAGCCATGTAACGTTCTTTGCTCTAACTAGCCGTCAGGTCTTCACTCATTTAATTGTGATGGTTATTTTTTTTAACCTGAAAAACACTTCTTTTCTCTCTTTGTCCATCTATTTAGCATCCCCAAGCCATGTAATTAGCAGGTCAAACTGCATCCAGCAATCTTGGGCAGAGTTGAGAGTTACCCACTGTGAGCTACCATGGCCCCTTATACTTGCTCTTTTCAGAGCATCTGCTAAGATATATTGTAATGCTTTATTTAATCATGGGTCTCCTAACTGGATTACAAACTCCATTGCTAAAGGGGCCCAATCTTACTCATTGTTGGCTTCTGGCACTCATCATGTGGACTGGTGCATAGGAAGTACTCAAAAGCATATTATTTCATTGTGTGATGTTGCATTGTAGTGTAGTGCCATGTATAAATACAAGTGAGTGAAGGAATGTGGGATGCAGGCTTATGTTACATGTTTACTATTAGAGTCAGTGTCACTGTGGAGGGTCTAAGAGGGTAGTGGGAAATGCAGTGGCTTAAATGTCTGGGTTTCTCTAATGGTATCTCTGGATAGAGGATATGATATGGAGAACTCGCTAAACCTCTCTTGATCATGTAAGAGGGTAGATTGTGATGATAATGTGAAATGAAGCATGTTAATCATGCATCATAGATATTATATCAATGCTAGATATCCATGTATATATACTAATGACCCTAAAGTAGGGGAAGTTCATCTTGGACAGAGACTTAACACATCTCACTTTCTAATTACCTTTCTACTATTGAGGCTCGTGAAATTTCTTATATCTTTTTACTAAAGGAATTTTTAAGTGCCAGATATCGCAGAAGAATGTCCAGACAAAGGAAAGGATCTGTAAAACTGAAAAATATATCATCACAGTAGTGGCCATCTTCAAAACAAAGGAATCAAAGGGTAGGGCTTGGTGGTCATTCGGGGTATGGAGCTTCCTATTCCCTACAGCTTTTTCTCATGGAGACCCATAAAACTATTACTCTATTACTCTAACATCATTTATCAATGTCTAAGAACACAATCAACTTACTTCTGAGAAAAAAATATGTTATATGAGAGTAGGGGCAGAAACAATAAAGATACTTTACTTGAGCATTGTCCCATGTACTCATCAAACAACCAACTCTTATTGTAGACTCCACTGCTCTGAAGCCCCTGTCTGTATTGTGTAACTACTTCCGCTTATAAGATGTGCTCCTTACTGGAGAGTAAAGGAACCCCTGTAAGACTCAGGATGCTGAGGAAATTTAGAAGGTTCAAGGAGTTCATGAAACTTACAAGGCTTATGAGTTTCCTCCCTAATGTTATATAACCGATTGCAGGGGTTGGGAGTGAGGTTTGGAGCAGTTGCTTGCATCTTGGACAGGGAACTTCAAGGATGTAGTTTTCAAGAGTCATCTGTCTTTTCTATTAGAAAGAACTTTTTTTGTAATGCATCTGACTTTGAATTACTTGTGCTCCTGTAAACAACCCCTCATCTATGCTCCTGTGAGTAACCCCAATAAACTAATTGCTTCACCAAACTATACTTGGTAATCATTTTGTATTTTGGTCTGGCATCAGTGGCCTGTCTGGGGTGAATACGTGTCCATTCCCATCTCCCCAGCAAGTGTCACACAATGATCTACACATTTTGCCTGGTCCTCATTGAATATTCTTATAATATCTTGCCTTTGTCACTATCACTATTGCTTCCTTTGATAGTTTAGAAACATGTATTCACTCTCAGAACTTCACATCTACAACACCTGACCATAAGGACATACCCGGTGGTTATTTATTGAATGGATGACTATAGAATGAGACACGTTTAAAATATTAAAAGATTTGTGAATGAGAGATCCTCGTTACACTTAGAAAAGATACACTTCTCATCTGTTCTCCTGGCACAGTTTAAGTTGAAAGTGGAAATACAGATTGCATACTTCCAGATGGAGTTTGGTGTGAGGCACATCCATCAAAATAAATCTGGAGGGACAAATACAACCAATTTGAATTTGAAAGGTATTTGATCATTCTTCAAATATGGTATTCTTTTAAATTATATAATACACACTAGTCTAGATTTTAGGTCTTTTCTACCATATCAGGAGTTCTTATGGAGACTTTGTGCTATAGATGCCAGAGAGTGAAACGTTTGTTGAATGAATGCACTAGTAAAGGAATGGATGAAGTCACTTAAGGAAGTAACTAAAGAAATGAACCTGACCATGAATCCTGACTCAGTTCTCTCAATGCTTTCACATTAGGTATGGTGGAACATAATTCATTCACTCCTAACTGAATTTTACCTCTGTTTATTATGAATAAATAACCTTCATAATAAACATGACTTCTCATAAACTAACTAGGTATTCAAGCAGCAGTGATAGCTACAATAAATTCGGGTGGGGGAAGTAGCATCTCTCCCAGGAACAAGTCTCTTTCAATTTAGTGTAAGTATGCATATTTGCATGTGCACACACATCCTCATGTGTTGCTGTGGCAATTCATAGCATGTGTCTCTCAGCACGTGTCCCTCACAGACAAAGCTAAAGCTGAGCCCTGTTTCATTGGGCCAGGTTGCTGCTCACCATTTTGTTTATTACCGGAAAATGAAGTCCACTTGTAAGCATCTGGGGTGGAAGGAGCGAGCAAGACATACAGTAATTGGGCTCTAAGTCCTTTTCACATAATTTGCTCAAGTTGTATTTATTTTTTTAGAGAATTAGATGTTACCATCTGATGGACGGAGTGTCAGAAAAAATGAAGGGAAACAGACAGGATAATAAAGAAAATGATGTGGCTCTGGCTCCCTCTCTCCCCCTGCCTTTTCCCTCCTAACCCTGTCTGCCTTTGCCAGTCTTCTTCTTTGCGACCTTAGAGGACCACCATTCCTTTTGCCAGCCTGGGTTCCCTCTTCGATGACTTTCCCACTGAAGTTTTTATTATAAAGCTCATATGCACTTGGGTTCTTCTGACTGAGCATCTTTCCTTTTGAACCAGGAACGCTATAGCTTCTAAGCTCAAAGGGATGCTTCTTGATTTCTTCCTCATTCCCAGCTCCACCAAAGAAGTGACCTATAAAATGGTTCTATGGGCACTGAGGGTCTTACATGCATTGGAGAAATATGAGTGCAGGAGGGATAAAGTTCTATTTTAGTGCAATATTTTAGTTCAGTGTTAAGTATATGATATTAACACTGATACATAATGAACACTTTTTTTGGCCAAATACTGTTCACAGTGTTTAAATTCCAAAAGGAAAAGGTACTAAAATCAAGCAAAAGGCTTTAATAGAGTAATAATGACAATAATGATGAATAATTTAGAATACGCTTTTTGATGTGTTGCCTTGATGTAGGATTAGTGTGCTCCTTAGGTTACAACTAAAGTTAAAATTTGCTTTTTATTTGCAGCATTATTTAACATGTGACCCAGATCTTAACTCAGAAAGACCACAACTCAAGTTTCACATCTGCATCCTAAACGTGTACGACCCTGGGAGAATCCTAGAACTTCTTCGAACTTACTTGCCAACTGAGCTTCTTTTGAGTTTATTAAGATTTAATGACTTGGGTCTCCCATTGTTTCATATTCCTTAGCCTCTTCAGGGGTGGATTTAGGAAAAAAGAAAGAAAGAAAAGTAAAAGAGAAAAAAAGAACATTCACAGAGAAAGCTCTCCATAAGCTATAGTTGCCTACTAAGAGATGGAATGAGGTACTGTTCTGAATGGAGGCTTCCCTACTGCATCTCACCTTCCTAGTCATTACTGGATTGATGAACCTATCAGATGGAGTCAGGTGTTGCTACAGGTTCTAAAGGTGTAGTGTGATGCCTTCTTTTAGGTCTTGCCTTCCAGTGATGGTTTTCCAGAGCCCCCAGGGGTGGTGATTTTTTTTTTATTGTAAGGACTTTGAAGTGAGACCACAGTGCCAAGCACCCAAAATTCTACTATCCAGGAAGAGTGTCAGCTGGTTTACTGAATGAATCATGGAAGGCCTGAGTCCTCTCCCTCATACACTTGGAACCACATGTCTTCAAAGTCTGTGTCCATGATGAATGCCTTCCTACATGCAAAGAGTCTTTTTCCACAAATAGCTTTTGATCCCTAGTGTTAATTTTTTTTTCACTGCCTACATATAAGCTGCAAGAGACTATGAAAGCCTTGAGCCTTTCTTTGCAAGACTTCAGTAACCAAGGCCTGACTGGGATCAATAGATAAATAATGATCCCCAAGGAGAGGATCTTTGAATCTTTTACCTCAGGACTGTGCTCAGTATTCTGAAAAACAGAGTGTATGAATGAAATCACCATCATATTATAGGAATGACTTCTAATGTTAGCAGAATAACCATGGTTAATAATAATTAACTACATATTTCAGAATAGCTTGCTTTTGAAATTTAAAATAATGCATATTAAGACTTACCACAGTCATTATCTTCAGCATTACCATAACCACTAGTGATCATGCTTTCCAAAACATATCCTTTTAACAAATCATAGTAGGCCTACAGGATATGCATACCTAATACTTGTTTGAGCATTTGACTCAAAGTCACCTAAGTATGAATTAAAAGAACAGAATTAAAGCCAAACTGGTCTGACTAAGCCATAATCACAAATACTATAATGCAGTCCATGTGCTCAAACAGAGCAAGAACTTGTGGCCTAGAAGGTAATAATGCAGACTGTGGAACCTACTACCACCTGTAGCTGGAGAGTTTCTCTTCAGCTCCCGCCAAGCCCCGGCAGTCCTGCAGCCCACTTATAAAATAAACACACAGACTGTTATATTATTTAAACTGTTTGGACTAATGGCTCAGGCTTCTAGCTATCTAGTTCTTACATCTGAAATTAACCCATTTCTATAAATCTCTACCTTGCCACATGGCTCGTGGCTTACCAGTATCTTACATGTTGGTACTCATGGCCGTGGCCGGTAGCGTCTCCTCACTCAGCCTTCCTGTTTCCAGCATTCTTTTCTCTGCTTGCCCCACCTATACTTCCTGCCTGGCTACTGGCCAACCAGCATTTTATTTATACAGAGCGATATCCACAGCAACCACCTTTACAATCTCCATCACTACAAGCAAAGCCTTTAAATAATGGTACTCAACACCAGCAAAGTAAGATGGACTATGGATTCTTTACCTGCTTGGACCTCGGTGTAAACCCACCTAGGACAACAGTGATCACAACTGAACAACAACCTAAGCATCTAAACTAGCAAGAACCACAAACACTGTAAAATGATTCATTTTGCTCCCACCACTATTCCCAAACCAGACAGATGGGAAAAGTCCTTCCAGTAGTCTGTATTGCTGGGTCTAACTGCCCTTGGAATCTCAATTGTCTCTCAGATGTCCCCTGACTACTCATTTCTATTGCCTCTGAGTCACAGCTACACTGACCCCTTTACTGTTTATGAAATAATGTTGGTACATTTTGTCTGACAACCTCTGTGTGCCCTTTCTCCTGTCTGAAAGGCTCTTCATACTGGCCAAGCCCTTGCCTTCAAGTGTCTGCTGATGGGCTCTTTTCTCAAAATGGCAATCCTTATTCCCTACTAGGGAGTGCGCTTCATTGCAGACTTTAATCTCATCTGCTTAGTTTTATTGTTTGTTCTTCCAAAAGATTGGCCATCTTTCTTCTTTTCTGTTATGATTGTTACTAGTTGCCTCTTAATAGTCTAGAAGTTCTGGGGCCATGTGATTGTGCTTCTCCTTCATCCGTATCCCCAAGTCAATATAGAATGAATAAAAACCCAAGTCAATAAGTTTCAAAGTTGTTCCAGCCAATATTAAACCCTTTGGGACTCAACTTGTCCCCATAACTGGGAAGAGACAACAGTGGTCTGATGACCCAGAGTCCTCATGAGTTGCTGCACTTTAAAGTTACATGACTGTATCAACATTGTTCTTTTCATCCACAGATCAAACCATCATCCTAAGAGGTATCTAAAAAACCCAAAAAGCATGTTATTGCCACTGAGCTGGATGCCTTAAGTCATAATCATAGTAATTCATGGAGTACAGTGAATTAGAAAACCATGCAAGCATTTGACAACCTGATGCTCCCCCTGACTGCACTGGGACCTCAAGTAACATCAGGGGCTCCCAATACCTGGATCTTCTTATTTTCTTATGCTTACTTCTTGTCCTTTTAAAGACTGTAATGTACTAATGAATTAAAAAGATGGGAAATGTTGCAAATACATGCACTGGAGAGTACATGATGTTAATGTTGATACCTAATGGACTTTCTTTCTGCCAAATATTGCTCACCATGTACAAATTCCAAAGAAAAACATTAAAATCAAGCAAAAGGATGGCTTTAATAGAGCAATAATGATAATAACGATGAATAATTTAAAAGATGCTTTTCCTTGTCTAACTTGGTTGTGTAACAAACCTGTAATGCACCAGGGCCAGTTCTGTAGTTTACAATTAAATCTGAAATTTTGCTTTTTATTTGCAGTGTTATTTAATATGTGACAATCCTGAGGAAGGAGTGCATTCATCTTTCAGAAATTAATTTAGCAAAATGAGGGATTTGAACAATAATTGGGGAGTGAAGTGTGCTATAAAGGCATGCTATCCCAATCTCACTAATAATCATAAAAAAATAGATAATAGGCAAAGGACACAATCCAGTTTTTTCCATTATAAAGGTTTTTTTCTAATCCGAATTTTCAGAATAATGGACAGAGTTTTTACTGATATGTGTGGATATAGGTATCTATAATTTACAATGGAAAAAACTCTAAAAGCTTAGGCTAAATTTATACACTTTGTGTGGAATGTATGTATAAACATGTGTTTATTTTAGTGTGGGTATAATTATTTTGAAATTGTAGCTTTCAATGGGAAGATCACTAGAGACAATTGAATCTAACTGCATTTAGTTTTCAATGAAACTCTGAAATAATTTTTTTTAATTTTTCATGTTTTGAAAAACAACAAACTGTGCTTATTTCAAATAGTCTTTTCTTAATTCTCAGACTAGTGTTTTAAGGTGAGTTTAATCTGTATAGTTCATACTCATCTACACTTAAATTATCCACCTAGAGTTTTTAATAGCTATTTAATATCGCAGGAACCTTTTGAGCCTTTAAAGTGAGCTCCCAAAAGCCTTTTCCATCTCTCCCACCACCTCTCATCCATCGAAGAGGCTGCATTTTGTTCAGAGTAAACAAATTGAATACTGAAACTTTGGGTTATTTTTTTCCTCTCGGTTTATGACCTATGAATGTAAAGTGGCTTTCATGTGTGACATAACTAATTTTCCCATCCCTGTGAACCAACGCAGGGCTGGTGTCACATTACCCTTACTTATGAACAGCTGTATAGCCAGCAAATGAGGCAATCTTTGGACTCCTCATTGGGCATCCACAGCATATAAATAGATAATTACAGAAACTCAAACCTCTATGACATTTTTCACCTGAAAATTGCCAAGGCTGCCTTTAGGATGGTGTAAGTATACATCTTAGGATTTGCCATAGATGCAAAAATACCCAGTTATCACTTTAAATTTTGCTACCATATCACAGAAGGCTCAAGTAGACATACTCCAGGGAAAAGGGTGGAAGTCTTTAAGGTTGTACACATTTGAAGGGACATTTGAGAAAAGGACTTTTTTTTAGATGAGAGATAAAGAGAGAGGGGGGAGGGGAGAGAGGGAGGGAGGGAGGGAGAGAGAGAGAGAGAGAGAGAGAGAGAGAGAGAGAGAGAGAGAGAACACAGATTTGAGAATCACAGTTACCCCATCTCTTTTTAATTATAAGATCACTAATAGCTGGCACTTAAAATTGTTGAGGCTCAAGTCATTTTTACATGATTTTTAAATTTTTAATTAGTGTATGCTAATTATACATATTAATGGAGTCCATTGTAATTTTTGATACATGCATATTGTCTACATTGATCAAATACAGACTCCTTTTATAGCAATCCTTCCCAACCCTTCTCTCCAACCTAATTACTATTCAACATTTATGTTGACAAGATTTCATTGTTGTTTATGGTTGACTAATATTCATTGTGTGTATGTGATATTTTCTTTATCTATCTTCCTGTTGACAGACACCTGGGTTGATTCCATATCTTAGCTCTTGAAAATACTGCTGTAAAAAAAAAAAAAAAAAAAAAAAAAAAAAAAAAAAAAAAAAAAAAAACCATGGTCATTCAAGCATCTTTTTCATATGCTTGCTTCATTTTCTTTGAATAGATACCCAGAAATGGTATTGTTGGCTCACATGACAGCTCTATTTATACCTCTGTGGAGGCACCTCCAAACTGTTCTCCACCATGCTCTGCTAATTTATACTCTCATCATCAATGAGGGGGAGTACTTTTTCTCTAGGTCCATGCCAGCATTTACTATTTGGTTGTTTTGTTTTCATAGTGGCCACTATTTTGAGAGGTGAGATGTCACAGCTACTGCTCACATTATTATATATTCCTGCCCATCCCCTGTACTCGGAGCAGGAGATCTCAGCTTTGTGGGTGTTCAAAGGCACTTTCTAAATGACTTCCTAAGCTCACTTCTATCAGCACTAATCCCCACACTGTGAAGGTTCTATGCTCTCCTCTCAGGTCCACTGCAACAGGTTTTCATGTCTCCAGATTGACAGAGGGAAAATGCAAGCCTGGAATGGCCTACAGGACTCATGATGAGACAAGGAGAAATTCTTCTGGAAGGTGGCTCAGAGAACGCAGACCTAGGAGGTAGAAGTGGACTTACACCAGTGTGAATTGACCTGGCAGAAGGCATAAAAAGTGTACAAAGGGAATCCCCTTCCACTTGCAGCACATCCAGCCCACCCTTCTTGCAGTGGGAGCACAGTCAGAGCTGTTCTGGATGGTTGGATTTTCCTAATACGACTGCACAAGGCACTAAATGAATCTGGTTGCCTGGTTGAATCCAATCCTCAGTCCATTTCAGCTTACCTATTTCCAGAATGTAATCTCACATCCTCACTCTTTGATTCCTTCTGGGCCTTGTAACTGATGAATAGGGGCCACCAGGAGCAGTAGATGGAGGTGGAGGGGGGCTGCTTATGTTATCACAGCATACCACACTCAGAAGGTGCCTCTGAAAAAGCCAGAGGAGGTGTGGGTTTCAAGTTGCAAGGAGATCTCAGAAAACATGAAGAGCACCTTTCCTCTAATATTCAAATGCCCACACCCAATGGTCTTGACCTCTGATGTATCCAGGTAATGGGGGACTCAAAGCCAGCAGAAAGCTTCCTTTTGTAAGCATCTGACATTTACTTCCTTGAAATTGTGTTTTATAAGCTCCAATATGGAATTTCTCCAAGAAATCACCCAGCTATAAAACAAAACAAAACAAAACAAAACAAAAAAGAAAGAAAAAAAATAAGCCATTCTTGCAACAGAAGAATTTGGTTTAAAGAAAAAGTATATCCCATATGAGCCCTTTGGAAAGCACACAGTAGATGAATTTGCTCCTGAAACCACTTCATGAGCAGTATGGTCAGATAGTTCTCTGATTTTCCAGCCTCCACCCAAGGGATGGAGTCACCCATTCCTACACTGGTCACACAGTCACTTACTACTGATTCTACACATTTTATACTCATATTCTCTATGCATCATGGACACTCCTTATGCACATTTATTTCTACTTTACAAAAGAGGAAGTGACGGTTCAATTCTAAAATCTACACAAGAAGGCACTGTCATGACAGAACTGTGATTCTAACTAGAAACTATCTGAATGCAAACACTGGGCCTTTTTGACAATCACGTAATAGTGTGCACATTTATTCATATGCATGACTAATGAATGTATAACTATATTTATCCTCAAGTATTTTTTATTTTTGCCTATGCATTTTTGTCTAAATAAATCACATGTTCATATGTTTTTATGAATGAAGTAACAGCATACATGTAATAATTTGTAATGTATTTATAAATATAGAAAATATTAATATGGATACATAATTATAAATACTGTGTTTGTGTCATAGAAATCAAAGTGATCAAGGTAGGTGGCCTGGCTTGGTTCAACCACAGATGGCTGTTGAACACTAAGTTTTTCACTTAGGTGAATGAGTTAACCACCTCCATCACCTCATTGAACCTCTCCTGTAGGTCTAAGCCCCACCTATGCTGTTTCACTTCTCCCTTTTGTTTCTGGCCACCCTTAGGAGCCAAGAGTCTAGTTCCTGGTGTAAGCTACAGCAGCCCTCCTGCCGCATTCTGGAAAATTCCCCGACCAGAGTCCTGCTGGGAACCTCCACTCACTGAACTGCTTATATTTCTCTCACAGGTTTGGACCCCTGTATTGTATCAGCCCTGGGTTCCTGAGGCACCCTGAGGATGAAATCCCTAAAGCTGCCCTTTTTACTAGATATTTCAAAACATTCTAGCTTAACCCAAGCGTGCATCCAAGAGGTGGCCAGGAGCAGGACATTTTTTAGAGTGGTACCCTGCCTGAGATGGACATAGCAACAACCTGCTCTCAGATGCTCCTCTTCCCCCTATATCCTCTTTCATGTGGGAGTCCAGCCAGCTGGCCAGCACTTGCTTCTCTTTCCTTGTTCACTGAGTGCCTCTAGGCTGACTGTGGGAGATGAGCCAGGGAGGGGACCAATTGCACTGACCCTGCTGAGCTTTCCAATGGAGGCTGAAGAGTTTCTGTTATTGAACAAGCTTCTCTTGAGGCCAAAGAGGTCTTGCTGATGCAGGGTCACTTTGTGCTTGGGTTTCACACAACTGGGGCAGGAATGCTCCAGTACTTGGTTATGTTCAGTGACTTTTGGATCACACTTTACTCTGAGCTGCAGGGACAGGTCCATGGCGTACGCAGGGAACACCGAGAAGCTGTCTCGGCAGGCTTTGGGATGGCACTCATTTGAATCCAACAACTGCATATGGACATACAATAACCCCACTGGAATGGTCTGGCCTCTGTCATGCCATCATAAGGGCCAGCATCTCCACAAAGTAGATAACACCAGGAGCTTCTGTGCGTTTCTTGGTCTTGGGTGGTGGTTGAACAGGACCGTTTTTATTTCCCTCATCATGGTTTACTGCCCAACTGCCCTGTTGGTAAGAATCGACTCTGGGAAGATGAGTGCCATTACACCTACCTTCCATGAAAGGGTGAGGGAGGGAAGAAACGGAGTTTCTCTCACTTCACTCTATATCTAGCTATACAAGACCCTAAGGTAGCCAGAGAACATTCTCTTGGATTTGCTGATAGCCACAGGCACAATCCTATAGCTGTGGAAACCATTCCTATTTGGTAACCAGTTCATTAGAATGTGGGCCAGTGAGATGTCTGCAATTAGGAAAACATTCTGGATCTAGCCTAATGAGTAGAATTGTCCCTGGTTATGTGTGACTATTGCACACTTGAAATGGGTGCAAAGCTACTGAGACATTATATCCTCGGTTTTAGTTAATTTACCTAATAATAATTTAGAACATAATAAGCTGCAGGATGCAAGTGGCTATCACACAGCAGTGTTTTTCAAGTTCTAGCAGGAATGAGCATCACCCAGAGAGCCTAGGAAAACATAACCTTCTTGGTACCATGGATAGAAACTCTTATTCAGTGGATCAGGGATGCAGTGTGAAAGTATGTGTTTCCTAGAAACTACTGCCTGTTCGGGGACTTGATTTAAGTAGCTGGTGGAAGAACCTAGGGTTACTTGAATACATGTGTTCCCAGCTAAGGTCAACTGTGCCTCCTGGAGGATATTCGGCGTGTGGAGAAATTGTTGGTTGTCTCCATTAGAGGGCAAATAGTGATGGTACTAGCATTTATTTGGTAGAGAGAAGGGATGACGCTAAATCCTCTAGAACTCATATGTAGTCCTTTGTCACCCCCAATAAAGAATACAGCTTAAAATGTCTTTAAAAGTCTGCTAATTGCTCATTCCAGTCAGATCCTGGCTACAGAGTGGTTACAGATACATCATTACAAGTAAGAACTAAGCTGTCCTTGATAAGCCTTGACCTTGTTTCTGGACCAATATCATAGTTCCATCCATTTCTTCCCCCCTAATGCTACCACTCGGAGTGGTTGAGCTGGAGTCTAGCATTTGGGTTTCTCCACTTGTCTTCTGTTCTGGGAGACTGGCAAGGTATTTCAGGTCACCAGGTCCCCGTGGAGCACTGTTAGAGGAACGCCAGGGAAGCAGGTTATATGATGTTCTCATTTAGGTTCCTCAGAGGGGAGCAATACAATTGGAGTCTAAGTTTTGTGTGTGGATCACACCAGGATTAGTCATCAGGAGCTGTTAGAGGCCTGCACCTGGGAACTATATTAGGAAAGTAAACAAGGATAAGATCGCTGAAAAGTTAAGATCCATGCGTTCTTCTGAAGGGCAGGTTCATTCACATGGCCCGAGGGGCTTTCTAAGCTGCTCTTCCCTAACTCCCATGCTATAGAGTTCTGGCAGGCCTGAGGTCAGAGCAAAGGTCATCTCTATGAATATCATGGGGCCTAACAGACCTGAAACTAGCATAAGGATCCTGGCGAGATTTTAGCCTGCTTATTCAGGAAATGTTGCAAGGTACCTGCCTGCTCGAGAATGTTCTTTCAGGTCTTAGAATCCTACACACAGTAGACATTCTTCTCCACCACCGCTAAATCCTTTCCCCAGACTCTCAGCTGCTACAGCCCCATGTACTTTCTCAGATTTCTATTTTATCTCTATTTTTAAACCTGGACCTAAAGGAGATTCAGGGAACCCTTAAATTCATAGTAGTATTTCAAATCCAAGAGACCCTGTGTCCACTGGAGTCTCCTTACAAAATTTTCTTTACTGCACCTCTGTGCTCTGCTGTGGGAGATCCCCAGGCCTCAGAAGTGAGTCAGGGACTCAAAGGTGGTTGAGACTAATCTCACTGGTGTATGGCCCTTCCATCTTTCTTTGCAGAAATGGGAATCAGAAATCATTCAGTGTCTCTTATTATGGCCTCAACCAATTTCCTTTTTTTAGAGTCTCCAACTCTGTTATGATGCTCCAAAGGCCTTCCTGAGTGCAGCTGTTGTCCTTTGTATGACACAGCAAGGGCCTGACTGATGCCATTTCCAGTCTTTAGCTGTTAATTCTATTCAACTGCTCCTTAGGCAGCCCATCGTGGACAGTCCAGCTCATGATGGCACAGTGGCGAGCTGGTTAGTTCATCTGAAGATGTCAAGTCCTTTAGACAGGACTACCAAACTAGAGCACCTTTAAGAAATCAGGTTCCCTAAAGATGGTCCAGACTCATGCTTCTGAGAACATCACTCTCTGTCCCCCCTCACCCTCTTCATCTTATGCCAGCTGTGTGATCTCAGCAAAGTAGTATGGTCTCAGATACAGTGTCTTCTACAACATCTCACTGAGTGACTGAAGGGACCAACTATGAGCCACTGTTCATGTGTTCTGCACTGCCTTGTCCAGGAACCCCTAAGGTTCTTCTGTTGTTGTGGCCCCAAAGGTCCACAACTCCCTTGCACTTTCCATGCAGAGTGGCATCTCAGAAGTGGACACAGAGACTAGTAAGGGCAGTTGTAGTTTTTACCTCAGAGTTTTCTGAGGTGTCACAGGAATTAAGCCAACCACACACAAACACAGACTCCACAGGAAACATATGTTAATACAGAAGGCTGTTTTTATATTGTGGCTAATGAGTTTTGACCTGCATGAATTTGGTCTCAAAATTACCTAACTCAGATTCCTGTTAGCCAATCAGGCTGATGTTGTGATCTCAGCCATTTCAACAACTCTTGATTATCAGAGTGGACACAAAGGACAAGGGAAAAATACCTACTGTTCTCCTTTTCTGGGTAAGTCTGATTGGGCAGAACTGGCTTTCTGTGGCTGCTGTGGCCCCACTAGCCAATTCTGGCTCTTCCTCCTTCCTTCTCCCTATAGCTCCACCCCTTCTAAGGCCAGGACAGCAGAAGTAAGCTTCAGACCTTACAAGCACAGGCTTGGACATGAATCTATGTGCATCTGGCCCAAATCCATTGGCTCTTGGGCCAAGGGTGGGTAGGGCAGAGGATACAGAAGCCCAGGAAGAGCCCATCACAACAGGAAGGCGATGGAAGGCACCCAAAAAGCTAAGAGAGCACTGAGCCAAGTGTGAGGACAAAAATAAGAACAAAGCCCTCAGATCCTCGGAGGGAGGCAGCTCCAGAGCAAGCTGGGAGTTGGTCAGCAAGGAGACCAATACTGCTAGGATTTATCAAGCGGCATGGGGAGCGTATCAAAAGACCCTTGATATGATGGCAAAGATATTATGTGAGCTGCTGCTGTACAGGCAGGGGGCTGCTTCTTCCATGTAGTTGTCAGGGAGATTGACATTCCTCGAGCAAAAACCAAATGCCCAAGATATGTGAATAGGGACATAGAAATGGTGACTATGTGTC
Source organism: Peromyscus melanophrys (assembly GCA_902168415.1). Lineage (NCBI taxonomy): Eukaryota > Metazoa > Chordata > Mammalia > Rodentia > Cricetidae > Peromyscus > Peromyscus melanophrys. The sequence goes on from CABHPR010136357.1 coordinate 25,481, forward strand.
GTCTTCTACTCATCCTCACTCCTGGTCTCAACACTGTGTAGTTCGTGTTTGATTGATGGAGGAGCACACTGTTCCTCAATTCTCCCTCTCCTTGCCTGCCATCCACCATACATGTCCATTTTCATTCTCTACTCCTTCTTTTGGCATCTGGTTTATTTTGTCTATAAACTGCTGATATAAATGTCCAAAATAAATTCTGCTGAATAATAGATGAAGACAACTACATAATTTATAATGTTAGAAGCCAAACAGAGCTGGCTGGGCTGCGTTCAAGCCTGTGGCCCCTCTCGGCCACTGTAACACAGCACATAAGTACTTCTAGCTTGTATTCTTGAAATACACTGGGGACTATGGTTGGGTTGGGTTTTATATTTCTCAAAGTGTGTGTCTGCTTTTAGGTGGCCTGAGACTCCCCTGGTAAGTCAGAAGCCAGGATGTGGGCAGTCTGGGCTCTCCTCAGTTCAGGCAGAAATGGCAGCACTTTGCTCTGTCTCAGCCTCCTGAACATAGTCTAGCCCCAGGGTACAACACTCAGCTATATACAATCTTTTTCCTCAAGTCCAGTGGTCTACCCAGTGTCCGGGCTCACCACCCAGAGCAATGGGTGTAAATTTAGAAACGGCTTTAGGGATGAGCCTGCTTTCTGTAAGAAAGTCCTCTGTAACCAGCTCTGAGGTACTGATTAGGAAGACACAAGAGGAATGGGGTCGAGGAGCGTGGGGGGCTTGGGGAGGGCAGAGGAAAGAAATGGTAACATGTTCTGAAACCAACCACTTGCAGTTGTTGGTAGGAATGAGGAACCAAGTACAGCATTTTGTTTTAATTATTTTCTTTTCTTATTCAAAAACCCAAATTCCTTTCCCTCATGGGTAGCTTGTAGCAGGGAAGGATAGAAAGAATGAGAGGAAAACAGCATCGGGAAGGCAAGGGACAAAGGTCAGAGGGAAGAAACTGTGTCAGGGGAGCACTTAGAGAAAGAAAACCACAGTCATGCTTCCACACAATCGATGAAAGTCTTTGTTTTGTGTTTCTGAAACCTGCAGGGCATGATTGGAGACAGTTACACAGTACATGTTTTTCTATAGCAGTAGGATATTTCTATTGTTTAAAGCAAAACAAAACCCCCAAACAGGCATCCCCGCCTTAGCCTTCCTATGGGCTGAGAACAGGTATATATTCAAAGCGCCCTGACACTCACGTGTGCCGTGTTGGCCTTAAAGGCACTCCTTCAGCCACATCTGACTCACCAGTTCTTGTCATTAGCATCCAAGTGTTAAGCCAGAGAAGCCAGTCTGGGAACATCACCAAAGTGGCCAGTAAGCCACAATTTAGTTAATGTGCACCCCTGTAGGCCCTGGCTTTGGCCAGAGCATATGTGGGTAGAGTATCTGGTGGAGGTGGTGGGGGCTGAGAAGGAAGGGGGTTGGGGGAGGCTCATTTGCAAGAACTGTCCAGCTGAGATAACATTTAAAATGAAAGTGAGAGGGTCCAATGCTCTGTAATCCTGCAACAGCTGCTCATTTTGGGTTGAGCTTGGGAAAGAACACTTTGCCATTAGTTAGTCCCCAAGCCAAGACTGGCTGATGGTGGCTTCTGGTCTCCCTAAGCTACCTCTAAGGGAATCACTCAGCTGTGTCTGAAGGATGCTAAACAACAGAAAAAGAGCATGATGGCTTGTAGACTCCATCCATGTGTGTGGCCCTTGGGATGCCCCTGCAGATGGGCCTGGCTGGAGACAGTGATGGTTTGGATGGACTCTTTGAAGCTTGGTGCCCAGGGAGGGCAGCTGGTGAGCTTGTTCTGCTGTTCTTCAGCCTGCCATGTTCCACTCTTAACATGGTTTGGACATCCTGGAGATACAGATTATCCCTCAGCACAGAGGGCCAAACTGCCCTCTGGGTGTCTAAGCCTGGGAAAGTATAGACCAAATCCACAGAAGCGTGGCCACATCTGCCTGCATGGAGCCTAAGAGGCTGATCCTTTCCTCACACTCCAGCTCAGGGCTGGAGGCTTTCTTCCTGGGCCTGTTGTTTCTCCCATTTGAAGAGAACCAGCTTTTTTGTTGTTGTTGTAAAATGACAAATAAAACAAAACTGTTTTTGAACATATTAATGGTACCAGATGGCTTCATAAAATGTAAATAGATCAATAAAAATACAAATGGGGGCCTTCCAGTAATTAACTTTGGGTTTACACAGTCCGAAGAGATCTGGATCTGGTGTTGCCTTTCTAAGGTGTTAGATGAAGAACTTACTCACACATCCTTCCAGACTCCATCTTGCTGGCCCTCCCGTGTTTCCTCTCTGGTGCTCCTATCCTGAGCTAAGAGGTACTTTGAAGTTTCCCAACACCAAAGAGTTGAAATAAAGACTTTCAGTCATCCCACTAGAATGTGTCAGTAGGCTAGCTAGTTAGGAAAGCCATGAAGTACTTGGGGGACATAAAATGTTCCATAAATGCACATTATTCTTATTATAATGATGACACGGTAATAATAACTGGCTCATTGGAGCATTTACACAGTAGCAAACACTCTCCTACTTATTTGGCAATCATACACTTTGCTATTTATAGATGGAAAATATTCTCTGGTGCCAAGGTCAGTTCATTGGATAAAGCTAAGAGAGGAGATGTATTCTGATTTCTAGACTAACCTTGAGTTCAGGAAGATTCACAAAACCATAGTAACAGGAAAGCAATGGAACTAGACCAGATTCTGCTGTGCAGACTCACAGACCGAGTACTCTCCTCTTCCAGATCCAAATAGCTTTTACCTAGTACCTGGACAACCTTTGGCAAATGACCTATTTGTGCCCCAGTTTCTCATCTTTCAAGAGTAAGAATTATAATGGTGGGGCTCATTAGGGAGGGGAGGGGAGTAAACATAGAAGAAAGAAGAAGAGGATAAAATAATAGTAAGGATGCCTGAAAAGTTCATAGGAATCATATTATTATTAATTATGTATCAAAACCCCTACAATACATATAGTTCTTTGTATAGGTATACATATACAAATGTGATGAAATTTCTCATCTGGGATGACAATGGTCCCTTCAAGTGCCAAAGACTACCTAACAAAAATTCCAATATCAGGCATGAGAAACCCTCTTTTGAATTGTAGGTCAGGATTATCCAAGAGTTTTCCAAAACATGCAGCATATTGCTATTGCCTTCGGTTGCTCCCACCAGAGTTAGAAGGCAAATCCTTATCTGAAGACACTATGAACTTCAGACACAGGTTCCAGAGGCCCCTGAGCTGGAACTGACCTGAATGTCTCCTCCTGAGGACCAGCTTTCATGGTACTAGAAGATGTCTATGTAAGCTTGCAAGGGAGAAAAGCAACCAATAGTACTACCTAGCTATGAGTACCTTTTGATCACAACAACAACCAGCATGGCATAGTAACTCTAAGAGCACAGTAGTGGTGTACATAACGTGCTGGCAACCAACAGCTCCCTAATTGGACTGAAGACCTGCTCAGCAAAAGGGAAACCTTGCCTGGTACTGGAAACTTAGCCAACTTCTCAGGGATAGTGAAATCACGGATCTTAGAGGAAAACCTGTAACAACCACTTTATTAATCTAGTGTGATCCCTAACTACATTCAAAACATTTGTCCTTATATCCATAGATAAGTGTAATCCTCACCCCTCATCACGGAAACTTCTTGTTGCAACAGATGGGGACCGCTACAGAAAACCATAACTAATCAAAATGTAGAGTTGTAGAGGTCAGTCCCAATGGAGACATTTATAAAATATAAAACATCTAAGGCTCAGGGAATATTGTAGAGGATCAGAGAGTTTGATGTGATATTGTGGTTTCTAGTAATGTCAGAAGCTACATCCATAAAGTATCACCAATATGACTGCCTCAGCATGAGCTGAACAAAGACAGTAACAGTAGACATTCCAAAGTGGATGGGGAGAGCCCATGAGGACTCAACCCTACACAAAGAACTAAAGACAACTAAGGAAGGTTAGAATGGGAGAAATAGTCTTTCCTATAGAAGAGCACACCAATTGGTTATACAATACCAAATGAACAGCTCTAAAAACATACATATAAATAACATTATTCAGATTGATCAGGGTATATTTTATAATATGTATGTACATATACATTATCAAAAATTAAAAGAATGATGCAAAGAATTTAAAAAGAAACAAGGAGGAGCATATGGGATGACTTGAATGGATGAAAGGGAAGGGAGAAATGATGTAACTATATTATAATCTCAAAAATAAAAGAAAAAATAAAAAAGCAAAAGGATAATACTTTCTTGTGTGTGTGTGTGTGTGTGTGTGTGTGTGTGTGTGTATGTGTGTGTAGGCATGACATAGCACAAGTGTGGAAGTCAGAGGACAGCCTGTTGGAGTTGACTCTTTCCTATTGCCGTGGAGTTTCCAAGCTCTTGACTCAGGTAGTCAGGTTGAGTAGTGACAGTCTTTTCCCACTGAGTCATCTTGCCCACCCTGATGTCAAATTTCTTGATCTGATTATTAGATAGATTGACTGGGATAACACAAGAGAATCATCTAGAACTGATCCTTCCTTATAGTGGGTTTTCTTTACATAATTGTGACTGTGGCTGCTGTGAGCACCATAGGGCTGAAGGAATTCTCTAGAAGTCAAGCTGGGGTAGCCCTACATGGCAAAGCAAGGAATGTTGAAACCTCTCCAGGAACCAGGATCCATACCTACTTTTGTCATTTGATAGAAGCCTATTTTTACTTGTGTGAGGGCAGCATAAGGAAAAGACCTTAATTAATAGCAAAGCAGATTCATGATTCTTTGTGTGCTTATTTATGTCTGTGCATGTATGTGCTTGTATGTGGAGATCAGAGGATAATTTGAGGGGTCATTCATCAGGTGGTACATTTTTGTTTCTTGTTTTGTCTGTTGATGTTTTTCTTTAAAGACATAGTTTGGCCTGGAACTAGCTAATTAGGCTAGTATGGTTGGCAAGTGAGCCCTAAGGCTCTGCCTCCCAGCACTAGGATTATAAGTATATACCACCATGCCCAGCTTTTTGATGTGGGAGCTGGTGATCAAACATAGGTCCTTATGCTTGTAATGCAAGCATTGTACTGACGGAGCTATCTCCCAGCCTAGATCCAGAATTCTTAAAATGAAATTTCCAATTGAAACATAAGGGTGGATTGATTGATGTAAAGCAGGGTGGCAATAACCATTTAATAACAATAGTAATAAACATTTAAGTGTTTATAATTGATATTAAATATCTTTCAAAGAACTTCCTATTTGACAAGTCATTAAATCTTCAAACAGTACTGTTTGTCTGTTTCACTATGCTGGGGATCAAACTTCTGTCATATACACTGGGAAAGTGCTACCACTGAGCTGTCCACAGTTCTTCAAAAAGCTCCTTGAAGCATGTATTCTGCAACTGCAAGTTTACAGATGGGGACCATTACAGACAGACTGAGGTACTTACACCAGAATAGGTGCAGATATGGGACTGAGAATTTTCTGTGCTGACTGCAGAGTTCTTTTTGGGTGGGAAATAGAAGATATTGCCACATCCTCTTTCATTCCTGATCCTATCGATCAACATTTTCCATCTTCACAAGTTTTACTTCCTTCCCTGAGTCAGATGCTAGACTAGATCCTGAGGATTCATGGTCCTCCCTATAGATACAGATTATAATGAGAGTTCATGGAGTCAGTGTTCTACTCCAGCCAAGACAAAGCTCCCCTTTTTAGCATACTTAAATGAGGATAGTTGGGTTTTAATAAAATACACTATGACAAACTCTCCTCCCAACCTCATTCTTGAACCCCCAAGGGGGTTCCATCTGGACTTGTGTCCATTCTCCCTGAGTTAACCAGATGTTTTCCAAGTGATAACTTGCAAAAGCTGCCAGCATCCCTTGCTATGCATTTCTAACTCAGTATGGCAGGCACAGTGATGGATCTAGGTCAATCACATGCAGTATTTTTTAACATCTAAATTAAATGGCAAGCAAGTCTGGAAACCATTACCTTTTCTATCGCTACTGAAATCAAACTAATGGGACCGATTCAATTTTTCTTGTATAAATGGAGCTTAAGCAAACACAAATGCCAATATAGACTAAGGCAACTCTGCTCTGGAGGAAAAAGGAAGGTGAAGATGCTGGGTAAACAGCCCATGTAGTCAAGAGGGGCCCTGCATGGCCCTCTTGATAAAAGCAAGTCCTTTGTCATGCCCAGAATCCTAGGAGAGAGGATGAGTCCCTTGACACCTTGACAACCACATTTAAACATTCATAACTCAATATATTTCTGTCATGATCCAATCTCACTGGGATAGAAAGCGATTCCAAAATATATTTCATTTCATCAATTCAAGTTAAATTATTACATCTGAGGAAAAGAAATGTACCTTGGCTGGTGTAACTGTGTCAGCTCTGCCCTGTTTCAAGGAGACTGGTGTATAAGCAATGGTTGCTGTCTTCACGAGACTTGACACCTGCTCCCCTGTGCTATTGCCTTCTGAATCAGTACCAACATCCTGTAAGTGTCCCTGTGAACTCCAGAGATGACGCTCATGCCATACCAATGGCACCCTGATTCACCCTTCCTGTACCCTGCACAGCTCCTCCGGGGCTTCTCTGGAGACATAGTCTACATTCTCAAGCCGTCTTTAGCACGTAAATCAGCTGTCAGCTGCACACCCAAATATCTCCGTTCTCATGATTTTGTCAGATCATCATCACTAATAGGATGTTGAAACTCACAAATGCATCTATTTCCAGTAATAGGCCTATATACCGCCGTCTACCCGTCTGAAAAGAGAGAGGTCTATGCTGGGGACACGAATCTCACATGTCTCAAGAGGGCACCTGGCTCACTTGAATGGGGAGGTAATTTCCTCCTGGGACAGACTGCTGAGATCTCTAATACTGAAAGTTTAAATAGATCGGTGGCTGCGAAGCACAGCCAGCAACCTCAGAACTGCTCAGGAAATCGTGGGATTTTAAAGCAACAGGGAAAAAAAGCAGTTCTTTCTCCCCACTCCCCTTGGGCTAGGTTCCCTGTGGCTTTGTCTGGAAGTGCTGGGCCCTCCAGCATGATGGGCATCTATGGAGCCCAACAATAGCCACAGCCACCAGCTTCTCCCAAGTCTGTCTGGTCCTCACAGGCAGCAGTTTGGCCTGGATGCAGGCAAGGACTTCATTTCTCCATCTCAGATGTCCTGGGGTCAGGAGCTAGCTCTAGAGCCGCATGCTTAGGGTGTCAGGCTCGCCCTATATCTCTGCCCTGGAAGCCACAAGCTAGAGTGAGACATCAGGAACTGTGCTCAGTTATCTGGAGCCACAGTATGCAGCACCTTCAGTGGGGATGTCATCTTGTCAGGGGACCTTTATTCTTGGGACTATACTGCCCCTTTCCTTCATTACAGTACAGTTGGCTCCTGGTGTTAGCTGGGAATTAGTTTCAAAACCCCACAGATACCAAAATCCACAGATGCTCGAGTCCCCCATATCTAAGTACATGGTATTCACATGCAGCCCATGCGTACCCTCCTGTAGACTTTAACTCTTCTCCAAAAATCATGTAAAGCCTACTTTCATAGTTGTAAGTACTGTGGGGATGGTGGCTTCCATGGATGGTTAGGAAATAATGGTATGGAAGTCTATATCTTTGTCATACACATGAATTTTGGCTTTATTTCTGTTTGCTTTTTAAACAATTTTATTTTTATTGAAAATATTTTTTCATACAGTATATTTTGATCAGGGTTTCCCCCCTCTCTCAGCTCCTCTCAGACCTTCTCACCTCCCCACACAATTCCACACCTTCTTTTGCTCTCTCTTTAGAAAACAAACATGAAAGAAGGAAGCAAACAAGCCAGAATTTTTAAAAAGAAAGATCACAAAAAATACATAAATAAAATCCAAAAAGCACATCAGAAACTATAATATCCAAGCAAACGACCAACGAATAAAAAAATGCCCAAATAAAGCATTATGAGACAAAATGTCTGTAAAAATATCATTGAGTTCGCTGTGTGGTGGCCATCTACTGCTGGGCATTGGACCTACCATTACATGTGGTTGATATACTCAGTGAGAACATTGAAAAAACTAATTTCTCTTTTGCAAGTGGGTGCTAACCAGAGATCTGGAATCCATTTCCCCCTCTCAGCATTAGGACCCTGTCTGGCTTGAACCTGTGTAGGCCCTGTGTATTAGGCCAGAGCCTGTATGAGTTTTTAGATACATCAGTTCTAAAGTATGTTGAATCTGGAAGACATGGTTTCCTTGGAGTCATCCATCCCCTCTGGCTCTTGCAATCTTTCTGCCCCCTTATCTAAGCCCCTAGGAGAGGGATTTGATGAAGACATCCCATTTAGGATGGGGTGTTCCAAAATCTCTCACTCTGTATGTTGTCCAATTGAGGGTTTCTGTGTTAGTTCTCATTTACTGTAGGAGGTTGAGTCCACAAAGGCATTATCTACAAATAGAGAGGATCCAACTGGGAGGCTGGAGAGATGGCTCAGCAAGTAAGAGTAGTTAAGTGCACAACCACAAGCACCAGTGTTTGGGTTCCAGCACCCATTTAACAAACAGGGTAACTGACATACACCTGTAACTCCAGCTCCAAGGGATCAGATGCGTGCACGTGTGTGTATGTGCGTGCATGCACACAAATAGATAAGCAAATAAATAGAATAAATCTTTAAAAAGAAATTGAAAAGAAAGACTCAAGAGGCTCTGGAAAGCCAGCATTACTGTGCTGGTACAAAGACATTAAATTAGCTCATTGTTGCCCAGTCCCTGACTCGTGGTTCTGTGCACACCTTTCATTTGCACAGCTCAGTGTTTCACCAAGCGTTTGCAGGACAGTTCTGATTTGGTTCCCTGGACAGCACTACATGGTGAGCAGAGTAGGTGCAAAACCCCATTTGAAAGCAGAGATGGCCTCTGCCACAGAGATCTGGGAGCTGAGGTTTGTCTAGTTGAAGCTGGCAGGGTCCTCTCAGGACCAGCTCTTAACCTGAAGGATGATTCCAGTCTGTCTGAGTCTGGCCTCCCTTTCTTACTACATGACCTGCTCACAGCCCATCCTTGCTGCACACAGCCTCCTATGAGTTTATGGAAGGAGATGGGATCCCTCCGGGGCTCCTCAGCATGAGCCACAAGAATGCACTTGAAAAGGGATTGCACTGCATACAAGGTGATTGTTTAAATCTGTCCCTTTAAAGTACCACCTCCCTCCTGCCAGGCTGGGCCAGGAGAAAAAGACTCAGGAAAGGGACATCAGTTTAAAGTGACAGTGCTGGCTTTAAACCTTGGGCACATGTGGGAGAGTCGTCATATGCTGCAGTCTCAGTTTAAAACCAAAGGCTCACACTGGAATACTCTCGAAAGCCTTGGCACCCACCCCCAAGCCCTTCTCATCAGAAAGACTCCAAGGAGCCTGGAGGAGGCTTTCTCTTTACCCTGGAGCAGGTCAGTTCAGAAGCAGCCCAGGGCAAGAAAGTGAAAGCAAAGAACCCCCAGGAGAGCCAAGTAGCCCAGTTTAATTGTTTGTCTTATGTCAAATCGGTTAACTCATGGCCTGGAGCAAAGACAGAGTGTCCAACATTCAATCAAAATGCATTTCCTTATTAAAGGGCAATTCTGATCTCAAAGCCCACATGTTGAATACAAGTTTTAACATCTTCTGTGGACCTACTTGATTCTCTCGCCCCTTCTAGGAGGCTCTCCAAGTTTACTCCAATCTTTTATAGGTGCAGTTAGTTTATTTTTCTCTGTGTGGCTTGTATTGTATGTACAGATGCCAGGAGTGCCTGACTGAGACAGAGTGCCTGAGCAACACCTGGATTCTAATGGCTAGTTCACAAAAATGCCTTCCTGATTATTATTATTATTTTGCCAGAATAGGAAAACTAAGAAGGATTAATACATAAGATTAAAACATTTTTAAAGGTCTTCCAAAATATCCCATCATGCATTTTCTCTCACTGGGCTCCCAAGACCTAGCACCATGCCGTCATGTACACCCAGCTGCCTAGAGACATTTGTTGAATGAAGAACCGACTGAATTTTCGCAGAAGTATGAAGACATATGGGGCATCTAAAGACAGTCTTCCAAAGGATGACACCGTGGGATGCTGAGAGCTTTCACGATCTTACCAAGCTCAGTTCTCCTACCCCTCCCTCCTGAGAAGGGATTCTATGAAGTTCCCCAATCTATGTAAAGGCAAGATGCCTCAGAAGACCAGGTTCATAAAAAGAAAGGCCGGAGTGGGCAGCACACTCCAGCATGTGCAAATTTGGACCAGTCCATTGTGACTCCATCTTCCTGAAACTCATTTTGTCTTCCTCCATACTTCCCTGTAGACCTGACCACCTACACCCTGTGGAGCAGGTGGAAGAGAGTATTTAAGCTCTAACCATCTGGCTACTCTTTGAGTTAGGTGCTTCATGCTATTTCCCCTGAGTTTGCACAGTAGTAAATCTATGTCTTTTCTCTTGTTAATCTGTCAATTGTCAGGTTTTTTTTTTTATACTCCGATTATCAAAACATCAGAGGCTGGATGTTTTCATTCATACAAATACCACTTCTCAACTCCAGTGGTGAGGGACTCATCATGGGATGTGGTGGTAGGGAGGTATGGTCTTCTAGGGCTGGTGGCATACAGAGTACCAAGTGACAGCCCCTCCAGAGAAGAACATGCATGGGGCCTTGACTTCCATTACTACAGGATGGGCAAGACAGGGTAATGAAGGGTCAGGTGCCAGGCACCCAGGGTACTAGGGAACCATTAGTGGCTCCTCTTGCATTTCTTCTTTCCCTCCTGAAGACTGAGAAAGCTGGTGGACTTAGGAGGAGAAGCAAGGCTTTGAACATAACAAGAACATGAGATTTTCCCAGGGGACTTACCTCCAGCTCCCCTCCCCCAACCAAACCAGCTTAGTTTGTGAGCTTATTTCTATGAGAACACATTTGCCCAGCTCCTCACCTTGTTAAAAAGTTTAGTCATCTTGACTCAAATGATGGCTACATGCCTCTGAGGGTCACAGCCTGTCCACACCCTGGAGCTCTCAAGGAGTCAGCTGAAGCCTGTTTCCTGAAGGATGAGCCTAAGAATGCGAGCTGTCTATTCTTACAAAGTGCTGTGTCTCTATGTTTCAGACACAGCTTAGTGGCTTTAGAGATCTGGTGTTGCTCTCTGAACTGTGTCTGAAATGTGAGCAATTGGAGGTAAGGAAAGAAAAGGAAAAAGATGAAGCTTCTAGCAGAGCACGATGTAGATCCTTATCTTCTACTGTCATAACCAGGGGGTGTTACTGGAGATTTTCCACACATTTGCAAACAGACTTAATAATAACGGGCTTTCTGTCTCAATGTGTCAAGTTCCTGCTAGTTACACAAGACACTATCAGGACAGAGATACAATGCAAAGCAGTTCAAGGTCATGAGCCCTTCCTTGTCTGTAGCAATGTACAGCATCACTTTTCTCCAGACAGAGATGTCTTGGAAGTATAAGCTACCACCTAAAATGTAGTGGAAGAAAGACCATTGGAAAATAGATGTGAAGCTCCAAAGAAAACGTGTGCAAATTCCATTCTTCCTTGATTGAGCTCTGACTCTAAAACCTGGGATGCAATCCCTTCATAAGCCAAAGCTATACACGCTTTTAGAGCTTCACCTTCCAAGGAGAGCTTAGGAGTTGGCAACTACTCCTGAGCATTTTAAGATTCCTCCATGAGTTGCAGGAAACTGTGACAACAAATATTCAGCTGTAATTCTGGAGAAGTATTCTTCTTCTGGAGTCCAAGTTCGGCATCTCTTATTTCTCCGGGTCTCTCTCATTGCACTCAGCTCTCTCTCAGATCTGCAGCCCTTGCTTCCAGCTTTGAGACCGTGTGGCTTACCTCAGTGCCCACTATATCTATACAGTATGTTAAATAAAAGGTATGATACATGTGAAGAGTATGCAAAGAGACATCCTCAAAGATTATTAGCTACAACTTAGATTTATACTTCTATGGGGACCAAGAGGAATGGGGAAGATTAAGGTTACTGAGAGCAAGATGGTGATCTTTAGGGGGTCAGTGAGACAGAAACCCAGACATTCACCATTGCCAGTGCAACTTTGTAACAAAGACCTCCCTAAACTGGTAGTAGAGTGGACCAGATATGAGGGAAAGTTCTGTGGCTAGAGACTTGGCCTCATTTCCTAGAGACTATGCAATGATCCCCTTGGCTCTACTTTCTGATTTCCCAATAGGGAACCACATGCCAGCATAGAATCTTCTTCTACACTGGAAGGAATCTTAGTGTTCATCAGTTCATGGACTTCTTCCTCACCATCAGGGGTTCCTTTGAAAATCTGAGCAAAATCTAAGACAACAGTTCATTATCGCTACCATCCACATGCCATTTTTAGAGTGACAGAGTTGGTTAAAAAAGCAAAAAGCAAAAGGAGTTCTTTAACACAAGAAAGGACCTGGCTACAGTCCACTCTATGTGGTCCATTTTATGCTAGGGAAAATCAAGTTCCATTGAAGTGACAGTATGTCCTTAAGACTACTGTGCTGGCTAGTCTTATGTCAACTTGATATAAGCTAGAGTTATCTGAAAGGAGGGAGCCTCAACTGAGAAAATGTCTCCATAAGATCCAGCTGCAAGACATTTTCCTAACTAGTGATTGATGGGGGAGGGCCCTGCCTATTGTGGGTGGTGACTTCCCTGGCCTGGTGGTCCTGGGTTCCATGGGAAAGCAGGCTAAGTAAGCCATGGGGAGCAAGCCAGTAAGCAGCACTCCTCCATGCCCTCTGCATCTGCTCCTGCTTCCAGGAACCTACCCTCTTCAAGCTCTTGTCCTGACTTCCTTTGATGATGAACAGCGATATGGAAGTGTAAGGAAAATAAACCCTTTCCTTCTCTCACCCTCCCCCCCCCAAAGTTTATCAGCTACTTTTATTAAAAGAGAAGAAAGTTGTGAAGAAAGTAAAGAGAGGTGAAGGGAAGGAGGTGGGTACACATGATAGCAGGCTTCTGACGCTACCTAATGACATCCACTGTCTTCATCATGAGCTATGAACTGGGGGCTAAGGAAAGGAATGCAGGAAATCAGAACCAATTCATTATGGTCTACTCGGAAGTCTAGAATCTTACTAGCCTTTTTCATTGTCTAGAACTTTTTTCACAGCGAAAAGGGGAGCCCAGGCAGTCCAGATGCTTGCCTGGACCCCATCTCAGCAGCTACTTAGATGTCCTCTTAGCCAACAGGACAAACTTGCAGTGGTGGTAGCTCCAGGCTTATTTTCCAAGGGGAAGGGATAAAAAGACTCTGGTGAGAAACGAAATGGTGTGGTAGAGAACGCACTGGATTCAGAGACTGGAGTTTCCTTTCAAATTACTTATAGGTTCCTAATGGAGATGACAATACCTCAAATCAGTTCAGGTTACTGTCATCAAAAGTATAGCTACCTTTTAGGCTTATTCTTATTCTGAGATATTAGTGACATGAAGGAACATGAATCCATTTGCAAACCATTCTATATGACATAAAATCATTCCAATTACTAAACCCTGATCTGATGTGAAAAGAACAGTAGGTCAGAAAAGGAAACTTCAGGTGTAGATCTCACACAGAAGAGGCAACACTGGTTCCTCCATTAATCCTATTATGTAGCCCAGCATGAACTTGAGTGTAGGGATGTACACATGCATACATCAATGGCGTGTGTTGAGGATGCATGGCGACATTGCTATGATAGATTTGTTTGTCTAGTTACTGGATAGTTTGAGAAATCACAGTTTCATACATAACCCAATTGGGAGAGAAAGGGTGGGAAAAGGAGACCCTTACCAAACAGGTATGACTGTCATCAAGGGAATAAAATTGCCTCCTAATCAAATGCATCATTAAAAGTACAGACATTAGAGTCTGGTGCTGACAGCTTTATGAGCTAAGCATTTCCAGTTAATTAGGATATACGGCTTTTGTGGCTGGAACCTCACCAGGGGGGTTATTTGACTCCAGCTAAATAACACCTGCTTCCACAGCCATGGCACCTGGGTCATGGGAAGTTTTAGGGGGTCCTCCTCCAGCCTGGCCTTGCAGGTGATCATGGATAGTACTTAACCTACAAATGTGAATCTTAGCTCACATAACAGCTGAACATCTTTTCAAAATTAGTAACAGAACTTTTGTAGGAATACATCTGCCCAGTCTCATGGTCCCCTAAAAATGTTCAGAACTTCCAGCCTGGAAAAAGACACACCTGCATTTCTTAGTTGTGGCTCCGTTCCCTCTGGACAGGAGGTGATGAGGATTAGAACACAACAGCCCAACATATGACACTTTGGTCTGTGGGTTATTTTGAGCTGTAGGCAACTGGAAAACATGATATGCAAAAAGGGATTTCTGCCTCTTCCATTTCTATTTAAAGGCAGAACACAAATTTCCTGTTTTGAAAAATGCCCTCCCTGGACCAAGAAGAGGAGAGCAGTTTTTATATCCAGGTACAGCCGATGCATCTGTATCAGCTAACTCAAATCACACTTGTTCTCCACTTGTTTCTATCACGTTTCCTAATCACCTACAGCTTTTCTCTGTCTCAAACTCTATTTTTTCTCATCTTCACATTTTACTGTTCTTGTTTAAATGGTATATGAAATCCCTAAGTCTTCAAGTATTTTGTTGTTATGGTTGTTACTTTGAGGCAGGGGACTCACTGTGTAATCCAGGCTGGCCTTGAATTTTTAATCTTCTTGACTCAACTTCATCAGTACCCAGTACCAAGATTTCAGGCACGTACTACTGTGCCCACTCAATCTTCAAGGAGAGGAAGGCCACTTCTTTCCATGATGCAGGTCCCATGTTATATAACAATATTAATTGTAAATAAAATTTATGTACTTTTCTTCTGATAATCTGTCTTTCTTCAGCATAATTCCAGCCCCCTCTCACAACAGGGTCTAAGAAGGCAGAGGTAACAAGGATGCCCACAGGTCCCTGTCTGTGTTCTGAAGGCCTCAGGGCAAGAGCAGAAAGTCAATCTCTGAGTTTTCACTTGAGCCAGGAGTGTTTGATAACTGGAAACTTACGGAGCTAAGCCACATTCAACTGTGTGGAGTGCGGCAGGAAGAGGAGTGGTGCTCACAAAACTGATGCTCTTGACTGTAGGAAGGCAAAGGATGTGATAAAATTCCAACTAGGATTAGGATTGTTGTCTTTGCTGTTAATAGAAGTGGGTAATGTTTCTCAGACCCCACTCTTCCACTCACCAGGTCTTCCCATTTTCTACACACACACACACACACACACACACACACACACACACACACACACA